>CAUYQV010002767.1:0-19577 GCA_963574575.1 Galagoides demidoff
AGAGGTTACTATGATACGTGTGATCATTATTTTAAGGTATGATAATTGTATTGTGGATTTTTAAAGGAGTTCTTGTCTTTCAAAGGTATATACTAAATACTGATTTTGGAGATAAACAATGATGGGGCTACGTGTTCCTCATTCTCATTTTAGAAAAGTATTTTAAGGAATGTTTTCCTTAGTGAATGTTGATTGGATTATTATCATTGATAGGTGATTTTTAAATGTGTATGCTAAAGACTAATTGTATCATAAAGGACTTTAAGTCCCATGGAAAATCTCCTTTCAATTCAACAATCATGGTAGCCAGAAAAATCTCTGCACCATAACGATCTTATAGGCCTGACATAAATTGGTAAGAAACGTTATGCGTAGAATCCTCACTGCCTCAGACAGGCTTTTCCTTACAACAATCATGTAGAGAGATCAGAAAATCATTTTTCTTCCTCCCTGATTGGACTGACCTGTCTTCCATTTGCATGTAAACTTCCTTTCTTGCAGATCTTCATTGGCCCAATAAGCCCAGTGAATATATCTTTGGTGGGATCCACAGCAGAATAATACATTCTAGCGAGACACATAGGATCAGCGTACGTAGGTCCTACTTCTTCCGGGACAGTCCATTCATAGGTGAATGTCTCTTTGGGTGCCACATGGGAGGCTGAGGGAGGAGGTGCACCTGTGAGAAAGGTCACATTTGATAGATTAACTGGGCTTTCTTGTGCGGTCATTTGAGCCACAACATACACTGGGTTTAGTAGAGGATGATCCACTCCTGAGATCTCTATTAGCTATTAGAATGACATCCTACTCACGCCACTGTATCAGATGACAGATTGCTGTGCTTTCCTCCAGAAGGGCTCCTTCAAACTTTGTGTGGAATGGGTATCCCTCCTGGTGCTCACACATCTGAAAATGTCCCTAGCACCTTTTATGATATGTTGTGTGTGTTTAACTCTCAAACAGAACTCACTCTTAAAGGCAAGCTTTGTCTTCATATTTCTGTCAACTAGAACAATGCCCGGTAATCAGGAGCAATCAATGCATTTTCTACTGAATAAAATGCAACTGAAAATATTGTAGAATGGAAAGAAATTTTTCAAGTGGTCCTGTTAAATCTTCCAAATTTATACTTGAGAAAACTAAAGCCAGAAAGACCCAATAACCTGCCTGTGGTCACGCTGTAAGTGCTGGTAAAGTCATAAGCCTTCATTGGTCAACCATGGGATATAAAAAAAGGCAAAATATTCACTTGAGAGGAATATTTTATATGATTAAAATTAGGAAATGCTTATAATGCTAAGAGAACAAATTCTAGGAACAAAATTATAAGTAGTATACTGTATCTATATGCTATGATCACACGCATATCTTAAATATATATTATATATACACAGATGAAAGTGGAAGAATTATGTAGAAAATAATAGCGGTTGTCTATAGAACTACGGATAATTCATATTTTGGGCTATACTTTTCTGTGTTTTTCAAATATTCTAAAATAAGCATCTAACCTAGTAATTACAAGAACAGTTTTTAAATCAAAGATTACACAAAGTGTATTCCAGTAATGTATAATTGACACAATCCAGCTAAATTATTATCAGCATTGTCAATCATCATCTAATGGAGGCGGGATAAGCATCCATGAACCCATGGGAAATGGTAGGAGAAGAGGTTTATTTGCTTCCTGGAATGCTGCCTAGAAATGATGTAGGAGCAGTTTCCTTGGGAGTTCCTGCCTTGAGTTTTTGCAGGACACCGAGTGACCGGTACAGTGGGTTCTGAATCACTGCTGATTGTTTACAGAATGACGTACTCACTTCCACCCTGGGAGTTGTAGTAGTATGTGCCCTCGTTGTTCTTACTGAATCTCACCCCAGTGGGCTCCATACTGAGGGGATATGCTCCTTTGTTACGAAAAGTGACTCTGATGGTGTCTCCCACTTCTGCCCAAATGACAGGACCTGGGGACAAAGAAAATAATTATCCTTCCTTAGCATATCATATGCAGAAAGCATAAGACGGTTATTTTCTTTGGCTATATCCTCTGGCAAGAACCACTGGGAGGGGCATGCTTATTTGCGGCAAACAGAAAGGGTTGGTTTCTAAAAAGTTCAGTATCATTATTTGACTTGGTGGGGATGGAAGGAGATGAGAAGGGCTTTTTGATCCGACTTCAGATGAATGAAATGATCACTTTTGTTCAAGTCAGTCAGTCAATAAGCTTTATACATCTACAAAAACAATTCAGTGTCTACACTCTCCTTAGCCTACTGTTCTGTCGGGTGGGTGTGTATGTTGTCGGAGCTGGAAGGTGCTATACACTTTGACCATGCAAAGCAGGTCAGATAAATTGTCTTGGATGTGAAAGATAGGACTGTTTTGGATTTTCCATTAGGAAAATTAACGTGATTACCAATAATAAGATACAAAGTAGACATGCAGCACATACTTTATGTAGTATACAAAACAACATTTATCCAGAGCTTCCAGTGCTCATGTGTATTAACTCATTTAATCTTTATAACAACTTCATCAGGTAGGAACTATTATTGTTCTTATTTTACAGAAGGGGAGCCGGCACAGAGTCTTAAGTAATTCTCAAATATCACACCGCTAAGCAGTAAAGAGTGAGGACAGTCTGAATCCAGACTCCGTTTGGTCCCCACTCTGCCATGTTGACCAGCACCTGGACAAGAGTAGGTCTCTGGGGGGCTCTGGAGGAGGACAACCTGCTGAGGGCTCAGACGGACCAGCCCGTCTCATTAGGAGCCTCGATTCTATTTCTAAGGGAGTGCACCTTTAGCTAAGAGCAGAGGTTGGCAATTTAGTTATCTATCTAAACCAAGTCATTAACCTCTTTAAAGAAACATGGGCACAATTGTGTAAGGGTATATGGCACACCTGGGTGGAGGGCTCAACTACAATCTGGACTTCACCTAACAAACTCAAACAATGTAACCTAGTTGTTTGTGCCCTCATCCTAGTATGAAACGAAGAAAGAAAAAAAAAAGTCATTTGAGGTCAGCATGGCTCTTAATGATGAATACTTACTATTGATAATTTACATTTGGGACAGTAAAACTAGCTGCTGCCTTTTACAGATAGCTCCACCTTGTGCCTACTTTCTCTGTATTTCACACTGTAGGTCCTGAGGTCTCTGTTCTCTCCGACATTGGTGTAGTCTAGGGGATGAGTACACCAGCCACACAGAGTGGACTCACTCCTCACAGACTCACCCAGGATGCCGAGATGTTCCTCTTCAGGGCCTCTCTCCTTCCGACTGGTGAAGGAGGCATCTGTGTACTCACGATAAACCAGCTTTTTATAAGAACCTCCAATTCTTGTAGCACCTTGTTCAAAAAATACTTTGGAGTCACTGCCAGAAGAAAAAGCATTCGATGTCGGGGTTGAAGCAGAACAGAAAGCAGGTATTCACATAGGGTACTAATTGAAGAGAAAAATCCTGACCAGTGCTTAGAGATGAATATTATCCACGATTACAGCAATCCATGCCAGTCACACAAGCAGAAACAGACAGTTCTAAGCCACTCCGAGAGGATGGTCAGTTAAAGAATACAGAATTGTAGAGGGGTTCACTTTTTCAAAAGAAGTAAAAAATTTCAAAAGGGTCCGTGCCACGCCCTGACAGTTAATAAATTATTCTACAGTAGAATCTTTTTATCAAATTCTAAAATGTTTAACAATATGGTAGCTACTCTTTATTGCGTATTGGCACCATCCAGGTGCTCTGAAGTGTTTATTTATTAGCTGAAATTCACAAGACAAGGCAAGAAAGTTGGTATTATCCTCCCCATTTAACAAATAAATAAATTAAACTTTAGAAAGGTATTTGACTTGCACAAAGCCACTCCATCAATCTCTTCTTTCACTTGACAAATGTACTGAACGCCTGCTCTTTGTAGGCAATTCTTTTTTTTTTTTTTTTTTTTTTTTGGAGACAGAGTCTCACTATGTCACCTTTGATAGAATGCTGTGGCATCACAGCTCGCAGCAGCCTCAAACTCCTGGGCTCAAGCAATTCTCTTGTCTCTGCCTTCCAAGTAGCTGGGACTACAGAGACCCACCACAATGCCCAGCTATTTTTTTTTTGTTTTAGCAGGTCTGGGCTGGGTTCGAACCCACCAGCCCTGGCATGTGGCCGGCGCCCTACCCACTGAACTATGGGTGCCGCCCTGCAGGGAATTATTCTATGTGTTGGTGACATAACCATAAGCTGGACTTTTCCCTGTTCAGGTGAACCGTGTATCTACCAGTGAAGACAGACTATGAACAATCAAAATAACCCAGTGTAATAAGCACAGGGTATTACGAGCATTTCTTCTGGGGCTGGGAAAAGTGGTGGGGAAGAGGTCACAAAGGCTTTCCAGAGGAAGTGGCTATTTTAAACTATGGAAAGAGAAGTAGTTAGTCAGATGAAGCGTTTGTGGTGGGGAGAAGAGTGAAGGTAAAACAGCTTGGGGGAGGCTCAGAGGCGAGAGTGAACATGACATGTTCTAGAAAATGAGGCAGAAGCATAACAAGCAGGGTAGGAGGGGGGGCGAAGAATGAGGCCTGGGCACCTTTGGGGTGATCAGGAGGGCCCAGTTAAGGTCTCAGGATCCCATCCCCAGGCGGTGAGAAGCCTTTGAAAGACTTAGACCTTCAGAATTAATGTTTTAGGAAGATCCTTCCTACAGCTGCCTGGAGAATTGTTTTGGAAAGCACAAGACTGCAGGTAGGGAGACCAGTAAGGGACCTGCATTCATGATCTCATTGAGATTTAGGGGCGACTCCAGATGCGCTGGCAAAGAAGATGGAGAGAAGTAAACAACTTTCAGAGATATTTGGAATATAATGAGTCCATACTTGGGAGAAGGAAGGCTGGTGCTCAGCTTCTGGATGTGGGCTCTGGGTGGAGAAGCAGATAGATGCAGGACTAGTCAGTGAGAGGAGGAAACGAAAAATAACCCACTAAAAATGGGCAAAAGGGGTGGCGCCTGTGGCTCAGTGGGTAGGGCGCCAGCCCCATATACCAAGGGTGGCGGGTTCAAACCCAGCCCCAGCCAAACTGCAACCAAAAAATAACCAGGTGTTGTGGCAGGCACCTGTAGTCCCAGCTACTCTGGAGGCTGAGGCAAGAGAATCGCCTAAGCCCAGGAGTTGGAGGTTCCTGTGAGCTGTGCCCACTCTACGGAGGGCAACAAAGTGAGACTCTGTCTCAAAAAAAAAAAAAAAGAAAAGAAATGAGCAAAAGACTTGACTAGACAGTTCTCCGAAGAAGACGCACAAATGACGAACCAGTACGTGAAGGGATGCTCAGCATCACTAGTCATTAAAGAATGCAAATCAAAACTAGTATGCACTATCCCTTCACACGCATGATGGCTGTTTTTTAAACAAAACAAAACAGGCTCAGCGCCCATAGCACAGTGGTTACAGCACCAGCCACATACACTGAGGCTGACGGTTTTGAAACCAGCCTGAGCCTGCTAAACAACGACAACTGCAACAAAAAATAACCAGGTGTTGTGGCGGGCGCCTATAGTCCCAGCTACTTGAGAGGTTGAGGGAAGAGAATTGCTTCAGCCCAAGAGTTGGAGGTTGCTGTGAGCTGGGACACCACCGCACCCTAATGAGGGTGACATAGTGAGACTCATTCTAAAAAAAAAAAAGAAAGAAAGAAAGTAACAAATGTTGATAAGAATATGGAGAAACTGGAGCCCACATTGCTGGCAAGCCTGTAAAATGGTGCCTCTGCTGTGGTGGTTTCTCAAAAAAAAAAAAAAAAAAAGAATTACTGGATAATCCAGCAATTCCATCCCAAGGTGGATATGCAAAGAATTAAAAGCAGAGATTTGAACAGATATTTGAACTGCAATAGTTCATAGCAACATTATTCACAATAGCCAAAAAGTGGACACAACTCAAGTGTTCATCAATCCAGGTGAGTGAATAAGCAAAGTGCAGTGTGTATATATACAGGGTACTATTACTGCTAAGTCTTAAAGAACGCAATTCTGATACATGCTACAACATAAACACACTTTGAAGATATTGCACTAAGTGAAATATATCAGATACAAAAAGACAAATATTGTATGGTCCCACTTGTAGGAGTTGCCTACAACAGGCAGATTCATAGAGACATAAAGGAGAATCGAGGTGATTTGTGGTGGGACAAGGGTGAAATAGGGTGATTATTTTTACTGGATACATTTCTATTGGGGATGATAAAGTTCTGGAAATGTACAGTGATGATGGTTATACAGCTTTAGAAATATACTTAATGCTGCCAAACTGAACAATGTCACGTCTTTAGAAATGGAAAATGAATTAATTGATTTATCTAATGCATTAAGTGTTTTACTAGAACTTTGTCAAGCATTTGATAACTTTTGAACCCATATTTTTTTTTCATGGACTTGAAAGTCGTAGTTCTCAAACTTGAACTCTTAGACTAAATAAACACCTCAGTAAATACTTAGCAGTCTGGTTATTCAATTTGAGATACCAATGAAGATTTTAACTGCTGAGTCAGCCTTGCGTGGTTCTCTTGGGTCTGGGAAGCACACATTTTGCAGTAGTCGTCTTTTTGAGAATTACCTTTCAGGTGCTGTTAAGTTTTCTTTGGTGAAGGCATCGATACCAGAGGGAGCGTAGTTCCAGATCATTTCCTCTGCGGCAATGTAGTAGTGTCTAACCTGTTTCCCGCGGATATCATCCTTCGATGAAGACTTGTTACAGTCCTGGACCTGGAAAAAGGCCTGCAAACCAGCTGAAGTGGAACAGAAGGAGGCATTGGTCAATGGAGCCATGTTCTCTGTAAACACCGTTAGTGAGATGGAAGTTGATAAAATAAACAAAAACAATGCTACCAATGAGGGTAAATAGCTGTAAATAAATTGCTGATGGAAATTCAAGTTTTTAAAAATACACGCATCTTTTTCTGTACATATAACAGAGAGATATTAAGCACACTTGTTTTCAAAATATGTTACCGATTCCTGTCGGGTTTCACTTAGTGTCTTTTTTTTTTTTTGATGAGAGAAAAGGCTAAGTTTGTAAATAAGCAATAAAGAGCAGTTTTGACATATTTTAAGAGGTAGTGTTGGGTGGAGGAAGAGGCCCACAGTGAGCCTTACTGCTCTCTCAGACCAAATGGCTTTGCATCTGCTCTGCGGGGCTGTGACTCAGGACATATTTGAGTTTCCAGGTCAAAGTAATGTATCAAAACACTTAGATTAAACCTAATTTCTTCATTAAATTACAAACTAATTCTTCCTTTCAAGAACAGGAATGTTTTTATTGCCTACCTTAAAGAGAGAGAGGAAGTTACATCAATTTAAGAACAACGTTGTTTCTACTGATAAATGAGTATTTTTAAAACGGCTACTTTCCAGCACAATATACAAATCTTCTGGTTTTCACAATATTGAACATTCTAGAAAGCTGACAAATGATATACAGTGCTATACTTTCAGGGCCAATTGTTCTTTTCCAAAAATTAGTGTGTTTTCAGATCTCATTACTTTACAAATGATCTAGTCTTCCAGTCTTTTTGTTACATTTCGATATATTCCAGCTTAGGAACAAAACTAAGATAGCACTTCAAAGCTCAGACTATTCCAAATATATTTAGCTTTTAGATTCTGATTCCCAGTAATCACTTTCCCTTAGCTGACAGATCACTTCAGGTGCAGATGCCCTACCTTTCAGATGGTTTAGATTCTGACAGCTGAGCATCCATTCTCCAGGGCTCTGGGCCACCATAAAAGCATCAAAAAGGGTAGCAGGAAAGAGATTGACCGTATCAATACGGTAGTTCTTGTTAGTCAAGGCTTGGCCGTGGAAGAAAGCTGCATGCACGTCAACTTCATTACCCATACCAAAAAGATACCATTTCACTCTGTCTTCTGCACACATGGAGAGTCCAGGGAGACTTCCAAAAGTGTATCCGTTCACAGCTGTAAGTCAAGAGCAGAGATTGTGACTAACAGACGTTGGTGCTTGAGATTGTGACAGTTACTACCTCTGCAGAAAACAGAATCAATTTGAGATGGAAAATACTGGCACACATGCTGATAGTCCTCCCTGCCATACCCATGTCAGACATTACTAATCAATCACATAATGCTTTCATTTTGGACATGAATTCAGCCTGAGAATTTTTGTCAACACCATATTACAGATAAATCCAATACTGGAAAGGAAACCTTTGTTACAAACTACAGGCAGTCCCCTGGCTTATTATGTACAACTCTCACTTATAAACAGAGGCTATTGCAGGTAATAGGGAAATGTTCCTGTTCCAATTCATATACAAATTCAGCTTAAGAGCAAACCTACAGAACCTGTCTCATTTGTAGCCCAGGGACTACCTTTACATACATTGGTTATATGTGTGTGTTTTCTAAATACAGACGTGTGCATCTATATATAACACACATATGGTGAATAGCAAAAAGCCTGAGAGTTAGTCAGTAATCCATCAATTGTCATATGGTGACTAGAAAGCAGATTGAGGGTTATTTAGTGATCAATCAATTATCAATCATAATGGTAGTGGGAGTATGGATAATTTATATTTTTTCTCATCAGGACTTTTTCAATTTTCTACTATGAATTTCTTTTATAATAATAACATTAGGAAAGCTTTTTAAACAAATATTGGAAGATGAAATTGGAAGAGATATGAGGCAGGAAAATAAAGGCAGGGGAAGGCCTGGGGGTCGGGGCACCACAGCCACAATGACCTAAAAAGTCAAAAGTAGGGGGGGCCTGAGACCCTTGGAAGAAATTTAGGGTAGTTGTTCAAACTGGGTGGTCCCAGAAAATTCCTGGGTGGAAGTTAGCTCTGGGCAGAACCGTGGAGGCGCCAGATGTGACCGTGACACCAAAGCAAATGCACACAGAGGAGAAGTTTGAGTCTTTCCTTTCACTGGCTGTTTTTGTTAGTTGGCACCAGAGACTGGGTTAAAGTACAGAAATAAGACCCTCCGGCCAGATATAAGAAAAAGTTGGAAACACGAATCTGTACTTCGTTTATTAGTTTATTCTTTTACTTTGGTAGTGTAGTTATTTCTGTGTTCTCAGTTTTTGAATAAAGCTTATTTTAAAGAAGCTAAACACAAAAGAAATAAAAAAATCTATACTTATGGGCCTGGCGGTGTTAAGGGATTTGATTTCTCACGTGAATTCTGAGGCATAGATAATCTTACTAAGCTCATGATTTTGTGCCTGAGAATTAAGAAAACAACTGAGGCTCCAAAAAAAGCACTTCTCAAAAAAATAAAGTGAATTAAAACATGGAACAGAATGATGAGCCATCAGGGGTGCAGGGAAGACGACTTAGTATATAACATGAGTGAGTTTTAGAACTAGTGGTTTGCACTATCTTTTCTAAACGTGGTCAAATGCATTATGATAGATGTATAATTTTAAGTCTTTAGTTTAATAATTTAAATAATTCTTAAATAATTTACAAATAATTCTTAGAATGAGTTTGGAGGATCAGTCCATCTGTAAATGTAACATACGTATGCGTTAACCCATAAGTGCTGTTTTTACCCTCATCACGCTGGGAGTGAGCTTGGCAGAGCTGGCTTTACCAGGCTTGCAGTTTCGATTTTGAGCTATTCAACTGAATATCAACTTGCATGTCCAATATGCTTTATTATCAGGGCCATAAACTAAAAACACGTTTTTTCTTCCGGTGAGAGAATAAGCTTAGCACAGATAACGGATGGAGAAAAGAAGGCAAAGGTAACACGTCCCCTTACAGTGCATCCTGTTACTCTCCTGGAAGTCTTCATTGTCCTTGTCAACTTTCTCGGGCTCGGAGCAGTAGGTTTTAATGTTGTCGTCTATGTACCAGCTGAGATTTTCATCCACCACAGAGAACATCACCACAAATTCTCGGTCAATGTTTTTTTCTTTTCCTTCATCCAGAGAATCTGAAGTAAAAATTACTATCTTAGTAAAACTAAATATTTAGCCTGTATTTTGACTTATGGGTTCAGGTCATTTATAGGGTATTTAAAATTTTGTATTTATTTTCCAAATGAACCACAAATCTGGACCAGATACTCCTGTTTCATAGACGTGGAAATAATCAGGGAATGTCACGTTCCAGTCTCCAGAGCTTGGGTCCAGATAGTCACTGACCACATAACTAGTAAATGCTTTTTGGCAAATGAGAAAATCAGAATTCAAAATAATGTCTATATTGGGTGGTGCCTGTGGCTCAAGGAGTAGGGCGCTGGCCCCATATACTGGAGGTGGCAGGTTCAAACCTGGCCCTGGCCAGAAAACTGCAAAAAAAAATAAAAATAAAAAATAAAAAATGTCTATATCTTCTGATGGATGAAGCCATAGGCCAAGAAAAGTCTTTGCAGGTGACTTTTGTTCAAGTAAGAATTACATGTCAAGCTTTTGAGCTATCTTGTCTTTTTCATGATGTTAGAAGTAAATTCTATGGGTGGCACCTGTGGCTTAAAGGAGTAGGGCACCGGCTCCATATGCCAGAGGTGGCGGGTTCAAACCCAGCCCCCGCCAAGAACTGCAAAAAAAAACAAAAAAAAAAAAACTCCCACCTCAAAGAAGTAAATTCTATGATATTGTATTTACCAATAGAATACAGATATCTACAAATCGATCACCAGGCAGTGCCACTAAGGGCCAAGATAAAACCATATGTCTTTTCCACAGGACTCTTGGAAGTTAGATACAGAGAACCTGACTCCAGAACAGGTTTCTTGCAGCTTAGCCTCACTGGCGCTCTCCCCATAAGAACACTTGTCCCTTTAATCCCTTTTTTTCCTAGTCTTGATCGGCTTTCTTTTCCATTTTTCCAGACTCACCACCTTTCTACCTTATCTTCCTAATCTCAGTATGGAAGACTTCACTTATATTTAAAAACAAATTGCCTTCTCACTGTCTTCGGGTCATGTATTGGAAGCCAAAATATGAGAAAATGTACCTTTTTTACAGATTATTAAGGGCCCGATGAGACCCGAGGCGATATCCTTTGGAGCGTCGATGTGGGAATGGTAAATCCTGGTCACGCAGTTGCTGTCCGCCTCACCAGGACTTTGCTCTTTGGTGGCGTGCAGCGTGTATGTATACTGCTCTCCTGGATAAACTTTGTCATCAGCCTTCTGAAAACCTGTGGTGTTATCAGGATAAATGGCTCCTAGAAACCAACATGCAATGAAGTTACAAAGTGAATGCGTTTGAACGTAATTGAAAGAATACATAGTTCATTAATTCATTCAGCAAACACTTCCTCCACCTCAGCCTCTACTATGTGACCTTTGAGGATGCAGGGCTGTCTTCTTTGGGCTCAGAAAAATGAGAGGGTACCTATACATTTTTGCTATCTTTTATACTTGACCGAGTGTTCAGAGAGCACTCAGGGAATCATGTCAAGAGAATAGTGACGCTGTGTTTTCACTGTAAAGAGTATCTTTTGCCCTGGAGTTGTAGTAAGGAAATCTGAGCAAAATGGCACCCTCTTCAGTAATTTGAAACTTCTTTTTTTTTTCCTTTTTAGGTTACATTGTGCTCACTTCCAAGGTAAAGTTCAAGTTGTAGAAGGGCCCTTCACTGGAGGGGGCAGGCTGAACAGCCCTGCATTATGCACATCAGGTGGGCCCCTCCAGTTGCCCTCCTTTCTCCTGCTAATTGCCCTCTTCTCTCCCTTCTCCCCAACCCCGCCCCCCTTCTCATCCATCTCCCTTGCTAGACTATAAAATCATCTTATCACAAAAACATTTGCACCAGAATGTCTATTGCAGCTTCTAAAAAAAAATACCTCTTTTAAAAAGAAGACAAATAATGAATCAAATTTTTTGAGACTTGATCATTATAATTTCAGTGAACCATAGCGTGACCGCAGCATGTTTGCTTATGATAATAGCTGACTTTTGTGGGGCTACTACTATATATCAATAATATCACTGTCTCTGTTTTATAGATGCGGAAACTGAAAATCAGAGAGTAACTCTGAGAGTAATTACGAAACTTGCCCAAGGTCACTCAGCCAGTAAAAGGCAAGGCTGGGGCTGGAACATTGGTGTATTAATTTCAAAGCGTTTGCTCTTCACCACAATAAAATATCACCTCTTTTCATCATCATCAAGTACTAAGAATGGCATGTAATTCTAGCTCACGCCTGTAATCCTAGCACTCTGTGAGGCCAAGGCAGGTGGATTTCTTGATCTCAGGTGTTCAAGACCAGCTTGAGCAAGAGTGAGACCCCATCTCTACTAAAAATAGAAAAACTAGTCCAGCATTGTGCTGGGCTCCTGCAGTTCCAGCCACTCTGCAGGCTGAGGCAAAAAGATCGCTTGAGCCTAAGAGTTTGAGGTTGCTGTGAGCTATGACGCCACAGCACTCTGCCCAGGGCAACAGAGGGAGACTGAAATAAAAGAAAAAAAGTACTAAGAATGAAATCACAGGCACCAGAACTTATCTTCCTTCATTCTTCATGTACCCATTTTTAAGGCTTCTAAGACCTGCACTCAAATGACCCTTTTGGTTAACTCACTGTATCTCAGTTGTCACTCTGTGGTCACCCAGTCACATGTACCATTTAACTGATGTATGAGACCATTCATGCCACCTTAGTGGGGACAGACTTTATCCAAAGTTATCAGGGCAAGTGACAACAGCCACAGTATGTTCACACGTAGGAACTTCAGGGGTGAGACAGTCCCCGCCTTGAGTCCATTTTCTTCCCTTTGGATTTTTGCTTCTTATAGGCATCAATGCACATTTCTCTTATTCTGACTATTTGGCTAGAAAAAAGGTTAGATAGTGGGAAAGAAGATCCAGCTCACATTATCTTAGTCTACCTAGGAATCCTGTCATATTTGCACACAAGCACAACCCAGTATGACAAAACAAAATACTAAGTGATAAGATAGTTGAAAAATAAATGACATAGTGATAAGTCTTATCCAGGAGGGAAGTCCAATTTTAAAAGTTCAAGTGTTCCTACTGGCAAGTAAAAGGATGTTCCAGCTACGGACATGAGCCGAACTTACCCTCATGTTCCTTATAGTAAGTCATCCCGTGTGAATGGAAAGTGTAGGGCCGAGAGGCAAAGTTTTTTAAGTGTACGTAAACTTTCTCTCCGGTTTCAGCTTTGATTATAGGGCCTAAAAACCCCAGCCAGACTGGTTTCTCTACAGTTTTACTAAAGGTTCCATCTGTGTACTGAAGATAAAGGGCCTTCTTGTATATCCTCCCAATTCTATCTGGGCCATTTTGGAGATAGATATTAGAATGTTCCCTGCAAAGGAAAAGAGAAGACAACTCTATCAGAATCCATCATTTCTGGCAATAACATCATAATTAAAGAGAAATTAATGACCACATCACATTAACCATTGGGATACCTCCAAAAAGGTAATGGACAGCTAGTAGTTAACCCCATTATTCTAATTACATGAGGCATCCCACAGCGGGCAGATGGCAGAGAATCATCTGTGAAGGCATTGTAAAAGTATGGTCCATCTTACTGGAGTATTCCCCCAAGCCGTTTATATTAAAACACAGAGGCATTATGGAATAGAATACAAAAGTAACTGAAATATTAAGACGAGGCAGTTAACTAAGACATTTCGCCCGTACGGTGTACCTCTCTCAGCAACTAGAAAATTTGAGTCTATAAACAATCAATCTGGATATTTGAGACTTCAAAGTATGGGTGTGTATACATTTATATATACATTTTTCTTAAAGTAAAACTCACAAAGCTAAATTAATTCTATCATTTTTATTTTCTTTTAGCAGCACTAAATCAAGGCTAGATATGATGCATGTAATGCAAGTTTTAAAATTATCTTTGAATTTCAATTACCTCTGTTTTTTCAATACCTCACTACTGCAGAGAGTTAATTTTGAATGTTTGTATTCTGGATAGAGCCGATTAGGGCGGCACCTATGGCTCAAGGTGTAGGGTGCTGGCCTCATATACTGGAGGTGGTAGGTTCAAACCTGGCCCCACCCAAAAAATTAAAAAAAAAATGGATAGAGCCGATTAATCGTTGCTCAAAACTTTTCCCAAAGTATCAACAAAGTAAATGAAAATCAAGGGGAAAAAAAAGAAAAAGAAGTGAGATGAGTTAATATTCAAACTTTTGAACTGATTCTTACATTATTAACTTTAACTGAAGGATCTGGAAGGCTCAATGGGTGATATGTGGGTGATGTCATGAAGCCACTTAGAAGAACTCACAAATCCTAAGCTTTGATAAGCCTCTCCACAACCATGGTCTTTTTTCCAGAGAACTGGTCATGATTTGGGGTTATTATTTGTTGTCACACGCATATTTGTGTGTGTATGTATGTGCGTGTGTATATGTGTGTGTATGTGTCTGTGTGTGTGTGTGTGTTTGCCTGCTTCTGGGTCTGTAATCTTTGACATTTTACCGTCACTCAACCTTTGTGGGGCTGGATGACCTGCCCGAGAAATAAACTTTGTCTTGTTTGCTCAGCTGTAAGCTCAACAGAAAAAATCAGATATATTTTTCCTTCCCTTCTTCAAAACAAGAAGACAGCTTATCCTGGTGCTTTGGAATTCTTTGCTGCAGAGATTAAAGACCTTGTTTTTCAAAACTCTAGGGCTCAGGCTGCTGCTGTGGCCCATGCTTGTAATCCCAGCACTTTGGGAGGATGAGGCAAGAGGATCACTTGAACCCAAGAGTTTGAGGCCGCAGTGAACAGCGCATTCCAGCCTGAGTGACAGAGTGAGCTGGAAGTTAGAGAAATAAAGTGACATGTTTTGCACCCAGCAACAGCAGCAAAACCATGGGTGTGCCCTTATTTATTTCTCCAATGATTATAAGTTCCCATTTTGGTAGAGCAAAACAGAAAAAAAAAATTGGAAAGACTGACCGCGATTTTTAAAGATACAGAAATGCATGAAAAAAAGCAGGACACAGATGTGAACTCTGCCCCAACCCACAGCATTATTAGGAGTCTTAATAAATTTATGCTTTAACAACAGCAAAACAGGGATAGGTAGAGTGCTGTGGCTTATCATAGCCTAACAGCCTCAAACTCCCAGGCTCAAGCAATCCTCTTGCCTCAGCCTCCTGAGTAACTGGGAACTACAGGCACCCACCACAACACCCCAGCTAGTTTTTCCATTCTTTGTAGAAACAGGGTCTTGCTCTTTCTTGCTCCAGCTGGTCTCCAACTCCTGAGCTCAAGCGATCCAACTGCTTTGGCCTCCCAGAGTGCTAGGATTACAGGTGTGAGCCACTGCGACTGGCCTCAAGGCTTCATTCAAATAAAGTGTGTATTTATAGATGACTCTATCCATCTTTGGAATATATCATATCCCATTTCAATAAACTATATCAGGCTTTGTCAAAATGCTTTCATTTCGTTGAAATTCTCCTGTATTAATTATATCCTAAAACAGGAGAAGCATTACCTAAGCTTTGTGAGACGTTTTTTCCACACAAAGACATTTTGCAGAGTTAAAATTATTTTTAAAATAATTGATCTGAAGCTCTAATATATCTAAGTTTTGTCTTAACATTTGGAATTCCATTTATATAATATGCAAATTGGTGTTTTTGTCTTGACTTTCTTTCTTTTTTTTTTTTTTGACTTTCATTGTGAAAAAAAAAATAGCCTTAAACAAATTGGGAAATATTTTATATCATATGATATATTTGCTTATAATCTGTGCCAAAGAAACTTTAAAAGGTCATTAAGGGGATGTTTATTTAATTTCAACAGCACAGCTTATGTAGAAAGTGTCATTTACAGGAAGTTTGTCAGTCAGATATTCAGCCACAAGCATCTATTATAGCCCGTCTTTGAATCAAACAAATAATTCACATTTAACTGTAGCTCTTCCTGTTAACAACTATAATATGCTCTTTTCTGCTTATTACAATAGCTGTGTCCACCTTGCAGTAATCACATTCCCTCTTTTTAGTTCCTGATTTTTAAAAAAGCTAACTCCTGTAATTTCTGGTAGACTCAGAGTGAGTTTTAATAGTTAGGGGAATTCTGCTTTTAAATATTACTTTAGTAAGATAATAATGCTCTTTCCTCCCATGAATTCAGAATTGACTTGAGAGTTTGGTTTATGCTTAGCTATGGTAACTGAAACTTGGGTAATATAAGCAAAAAGTGTCTAGATGTTTGGTTTCATTCATTAAGCCACAATACATTAGTTTTTTATTGCTACATAAAGAACAATCACACAGCCATTTAAAAGAAATACCCATTTGTAATCTCACATTACAAATACAAATACCCATTTGTATTTCTCTGTGGGTCAGAACTCTGACCTGGCATGGCTGGCTTCTCTGCTCAGGCTCCTCTTCACCAGGCTGAAATCAAGAGGTGGCCAGACCGAGTCCTTGTCCAGGGAGATGTCTCTGTGGAGACATCTGCTGCCTAGCTCATTCAGCTTATTAGCCGGATTCAAAATTCAACAGGATTATAGGATTAAAATTCCTGTTTGCTTGCTGGCTGTTGGCCAGTTCCTTAAGAGCATTAATAACGTTGAGTGGAATCTTCCTCAACTCCTTTTGAATTTCTCTGACTTTCCCTTCCGCCACTAGAGGCTGCTCTGCTTGTAGATTAGGCCCAGCCAGATAATCTCCCAAAGGTCAACTGTGCCACCAACTAAACCTCAAATTAACAGACTAATATCTCGTCCTTTTCAAAGGTTCTGGAGATTCAGGGTAGGACATCTTTTGGGGGCCATTTTATAAATTCTACCTGCCCCACACAAGAATCATAAAGAAAACAGTCAAGAATTAACTGGGGTGCAAAGTTGGCAGAGACTCAACCTGGGTGTATATATATAGCACAATGTAAGTGAATTACAGGTGCTAACTGGCCCCGCTTTGTTAGCACAGCCTGAATACAGTACCTAATGCTCCATCTCCTTTGGGTTCTGTTCTCAGGAGAAATAGAAACTATGATAATAAATTGTAGAGTTTGATAAGTATTAATTATCTTAATTATCTCCTTCATACAAGATGTCTTATATAATTATTATTATTATTATTAACTTAATTGTCTCCTTCCTACAAGATATCTTATATAAAGTATTTGTACCGCATTACCTACTGCTTGCTACTTTTTATTTGGCAACCTCAGAGAATGAGTCATAATAACTGGATTTTTCCAGATAATTTTAGCTAATAATTGTACCGGAGTCATTTAAATTTTTATTTTTGCTCTTGGGTCCATATTTATTAGGACCCAGAAGACTTCTTACTGCTCTTGGAGGTGTGGCCCCCAAGAGCCAAGTCATTTAAAAATTTTTAAGGAATTTTTGAAGGGTTGTTAAAATAATTAATTGGGAGCCCACGAGGCTGAGACAGCTTAGGGGTCTGGGGTTTCTACATAAGAAAACAGAAACCTGGTTCAGTGTAAATAGTAAAATGAAACTTAAGCATAACCAGTCAGAAACCATCAACCAATTTCTAACTAGGGACTTCCTACTTTAACCAATCAAATACATCTTCTTAGTTTTTCTTCTAGAAATAACTTATAAAAGTTGCCTCACTTGTACGTTCCCCAGATTAGTAGATGGCTGAACTGGTTTTGGCCCTGGAGTGCCTAACTGATGAATGGCTGAACGCGCCAGTAAACTTGTTAAAATTGTAATGTGCCTAAGTTTACCTTTTAACAGGAGTAAGATGGAGGCCTTTGGTGCAAGTTTTTTCTTTAAAAATATTTTATTTGCTCCCCTGTTTTTTTTTTTTTAAGAAAGATACACTTGAAAAAGTTCACTTTTTTCATAGTAATAGTGAAAATGAACATTTATCAAATATTTGTACATTGATCACTCAAGATAATAATGAAAATAATGATTATGTCATAGAGCAGAGTGTTCTTTGTTGTTTATTTCTTTGGTCAGGATGTGAGCTGTTATTTCTTCTGGTCACTAGGTCTACTTATAGTAACCTCGTCACCATATAATTTATTTTTTGAAACCTACAATGGAGTGAAAAACCAGGTAACAAAGTTGGGAGAAACTGTATACCAGCTAAGTCACCAAGCCTGAGAATATATGAAGTCAAGTGTGAAAGGGTTTTGTTACGGCTCTTATTGTGCTTAGAGAATTTTTCACTTATTTCCAGCTTCCTAGAGGTCTCCAGTAAAAAAAAGAAAAAGAAAAAGTAATCTAAAGATAACAGAAGTATTACTTTTTGCTATTATACAGTCAATTAATTCAGTAAACAATTAATTAATGCCTACGATGAGCCTAGAACACACTGTTGTATTTACTAATTGTTTTCACAGGTAGTCCTTTTATTCTTGTTTGAACAGACATAACTTAGCTCAGGACTGTATCTTATAGGATCTTTTACTATTTACTGATTTGTTGAAGTGGCAGATAACGCACTGGTAATACTGAGTGTAAGGAAATTATTTTCTATTCCCCTTCTAAGAAACAAATATATATTACTCACATTGATACCGGAGAGGTAATCTCTATTTTCTTAGGCACCTCTCCCCCCACAAAAAAAAAACTCTGATTTTTTCCCTGTTCACATCTGTCCGCGTTTCAGTCCCACAGAGTCTGCACATACCCCTCTCAGCTTCCTTTCCCTGTTTCATTCTCTTGCCTGATTTATTCTACACTGTGAATCTGTCCGTAGGAGGAGGAAGAAAAAGTGTTTACAACATGGCCTGTAATTACTTCCAGTTTCCTAGACACCTTTGATTCATTCATTTTTATTTATTCACAATTTTTATTTTGCATCCCCTATATTCTAGGTGCTAGTGACAAGCAGTGATCCTGACCCGTGGACCTCCTGCCACCCCCGTGCACACTTTCCTCTTCATCATCCCAGACCTACAAGGTTAACATCCAGGTGAAGCCTAATTCTCTGCCTGACACTCTTACAACGTATTCTTCAGCCAGCTTATTTCCACTCCTGTTTAGCCAACACGTCTATGACACCCCGTTATCCTTCACTGTGCAGGCTGAACATGCTGCAAATCTGAGACAAAGAAAGGAGCAGAAAGTTGCTCCCTACGCTTGTCTGTACAAAAGGTTAGCATAGTATTGGCAAAACTGATGAAGCTCTATTTAAAATTTACTTTTCAGCGAACGGGGAAAAGAAATAACAGACCAAGTGAGCAATCTCATCTAGAGTTTGCATGATTCCAGGCTGTTGTTGAAGCTGCAGGAGATTATTGGGGTAATGACGAGAAGAGAGCTGAACTCGACAAGTGGAAGACTTTTCCTTCTAAGTTTCCCTTTTGAGAACAGTGGGGTAAACCCAACCTTATACTCATTGGATAGCCTCCTTGGCACAGATAGGCAGGAGTATTTAAAAACAATTAATTCTGGCTCGGCGCCTGTGGCTCAAGCCGCTAAGGCGACAGCCTAAGGTGGAGGGTTCGAATCCAGCCCGGGCCCGCCAAACAACAATAATGGCTGCAACCAAAAAATAGCTGGGTGTTGTGGCGGGCGCCTGTGGTCCCAGCTACTTGGGAGGCTGAGGGAGGAGACTCGCTTGAGCCCAGGAGTTGGAGGTTGCGGTGAGCTGTGATGCCACAGCACTATACCCAGGGGG
>CAUYQV010002773.1:0-25947 GCA_963574575.1 Galagoides demidoff
AAAAAAAAAAAGCTGAAATTTGTCAAATGCTTTCTCTGCATCTACTGAGAGAATCTCTCATATGAATTACATTTATAGATTTACATATGCTGAACTAGGCATCACTAGGATGAAGTCACCTTGTCATGATGAATTATTTCCTTGACGTGTAGCTGAATTCTGTTTGCTAAGATTGTATTCAGTATTTTTGCATCAGTATTTATTAATGATATTGGCTGGCAGTTTTCTTTTTCAAGTATGTCCTTCCCTGGTTTTGATATCAAGGTAATATTTGCTTCATAAGAGTTGATAGGGGTCTTTCCTTCTCAATGTGATAGAATAGATTCTATAATATATGTACAAGCTATTCTTTGAAGGTTTGGTAGAATTCTGGTGTGAAACGGTCTTGTCTGGGAATTTGTGGGTTTTTTTTTTTTTTGTCTGTTTGGTTTGGGTTTTTTGGAAGCCTTATTACTGTTGATGCAATTTCAGTCTTTGTTATTGGTTTCTTCCAGAGTTCTATTTCTTCCTAGTTGATTCTATAGAGGTAATATGATTGCAGGAATTTGTCTATTTCTTCCACATTTTCAAGTTTTGGGGCATAGTGATTTCTATGGTATTCAGTGATGATATTTTATACCATGGTATCTATTGCTATTGTCCCTTTTTCATTTTTTATTGAGCAGAAATCCTCCTGCAGCATAATTATGAGGGACCAGAAATGGATATGTGGAACCTTGGGGTCGTCCTCCACACCATGATGGCTGAGACTCAACCATTTTGTAGGAAGAAATAAGAAGGCCTGAGAAAAAATAGCACATATGGGAGTTATGAGGTACCTTTTTATTTCTCAAAAGAACTCAAAACACTTCTGCAAAATATCCTGCCCCTTGACCCTAGGGAGAAGCCTACACTTTGCTGGATTATGAAAGATAGCTGGACTAATTTTGGGTGAAAGAGACTGATGCCACACATAGCTGCCCCCAAATAAAGCCATGGAGTACAGGACATTGTGGGAAAGACACAATGCCTGCCAGTCCCCTGCCCAGCCTGCAGACAATGCCCAGCCCCAGCACATACCCCCAGCATGGCCTCGTGGCCTCTCCCTTCACCCACAGCACCAGAACCCATTGGGGAGACCCAAGAGGAGACATTTGTCCCTACAGAACATCCCAGGAAGACAACTCCCTTCAGGGTGGGCAGCCAGATGAGAAAACCTCAGCCTCTCCCTGTGTAGATGGCCGGGGCCATCAGGGGCTCACTAGGTTTGCCAACTTCATATTGAAAATGTGCTATGTCCTGCAGCCCAAAGGATCCCCCAGTGCAGACAGGTGAATAAGGTGGTGCTGGTGAATGGCACAGAGACCTGAGGCAGAGACAGCACATGGGATGGTCAAACCACATTTCCTGCATTTAATTATGGTTTTATGTATATTATTGTCAGTAGATCATCATAGTTGTATACATGTATGGGTACAGTGTAAAGTTTAGGTATTTGTATGCTATGTGAGATGGTGACAAAAAGCCAATTAATATATCCAACACCTCAGAAAGGCAAAGCCAACATGATGTCACTTATGTGTTGAATCTGAACAGCTGACCTCATGGAAGTGGACTAGTTTGAGGTATGAAAGGCCTTTCTAAAACTTTGTGCCCCATGACCACCTCTTCTTATCCTCTTTCTGCAACCTTTGGGCCTACTCCAAACAATAACTAAAATTCAGCAATTGTCACTTGACCGCCCCACATACTTTCTCACTAGCTGGGCCTCAGGTCTCCTTGTGAACAATTGGCAACACTTTACTCCTTTGTCTATAGCAGAGAATCTTTGGTCTGGCAGGATGCAACATACTTTAAGAGGAAGATAATTATCCACCTAGTGAGCCCCTGTCAACCCTGACCCTAATCACAGAGAGAAGCTGAGGTCTTTCCATCTGGCCTCCCTCCCTGAAGAAAGTTGTTGTTCTGGGACTTATGAGGACAGATGTCTCTTTCATGGTTTCTGGTGCTGTGGTTGGAGGGGAAGTCCAGGCCGCCATGTTTGGGGGCAGCATGGGAGCTGAGTTTTGTCTCCAGGCTAGGCATGGCCCTGGTAGGCACAGTGGCTTTCCTGGTGTCTTTCAATGTTCTGTATTCCATGACCTTTTTTGTGGGCAATTCTGTGTGCAGCTTCAGTTTCTTTTGCCCAGAATTAATCCACTTGTCTTTCATAATCTAGTAGAGGATGGGCTTCTTCCTAGGGTCAACTGTGAGAAATTTATACAGAAATGTTTTGAGTTCTTTTGAGAAATATAAAAGTCCTCATACCTCCCAGGTATGATGTTTTTTTCTCAGCCCCCCCGCCCACCCACCTAAGTCTATGCAAAGAATTGGAGGTTCCCAGCCACCATGGTGTATAGTACACCCCAAGCCTCCAAATGTCCACCTCCAGGCCATTCTATTCCTGCCTTAGGAAGATTTCTGGGAAAGAAAAACAGGAGTCCCACAAAAGGTGGCTAGCTTCTTGCCTTGTCTAAATGTTGTGGCAAAGCCAAGGTCAGCTATTTGTGTGTCATTGTCATCCAGTAAGATGCTGTGGGGTTCAGGTCATGCTGGATGATGTGTTTTTCATGGCAATATTTTACAGCAGAGAGGATTTGTGAAATATAACTCAGGCCTCCTTCTCCTTCATGTGGCCATTTCTCAAAATACTGCAGTAAATGTTGTTGCCACTGGCATGCTCTGTTATTAAATACAGGATGTGTTTGGTGTCAGTCACATGCAGTAACTTCACGATACTCAGATGATTCAGGGCCCTCATAACTTCAACCTCTGAAAAGATGCTTTTGAGGCCATCAGGGTTGTGCTTAGAGATAATTTTTATGGCCACCTCCACCCCAGCTGGAAGGTACTAGACCAGCTTTACCCTGGCAAAGCTGCCATAGTCAACTCTTTTTTTTTTTTTCACTGTCAACTCTTGTGAGCAGTTTGCAATCTCCAAGGACCTCCTCATCAGAAGATTTAGAGGCCAGGTTCCACTCCATAAACTATACTAAGTCACTAATGAACAATGCCAACTATACAAACTAGGCTAAGAATACTAACAATTCTAACTATGTGAACTATGCTATCAATACCAACTACATGACCTAGGGTAACAATACTAATGATAATAGTAACTAAGCTAAGAATACTAACAATACTAACTATATGAACTAGGGTAACAATACTGTCTATACCATCAGTTCTCAACCTGTGGGTTGCGACCCACAGGAACTGTATTAAAGAGCCATGGCATTAGGAAGGTTGAAAATCACTGATCTATACTATGCTAACATTACTAAGAAAATAGCACTAAGTATGCTAACTATACTAACAACACTAATACATAAGGAAAACCAGTTTCACTAGTGTTGAAGAAATTTCTGCAATAGGTCCTTGCTCTCTGAGATTTGAAGACTGAACCCTCAGATCACACACATCATTGATGAGGATTTATTGGTAGAAAGGACTACAGAAGGAATGAAAGGCACTGGAGCCTCTGGCAGAGGGGGGAGACCCAAGTTGGACATCCCACCCATCAGGAGTCTTTTGTCTAAGAGGTTATATACTATCTTGTAAACAGGGAAGTCTTGAGAACTACATTTGGCTACACTTGGTAACAGGAAGATACCTTTTCAATGGTGATTAGCTAATGAGTGATTATATTAACAAATGAATGCAGTCTATCTAGTTCTGGGCAAAGTAGCAGGGAGTTCACTCCAGAAGAGGCCCAGCTTACTTGAAATGCTGGAAAACTCCTTTGCTCCTGTCTTGCCTGTATTCAGAGAGTGCAGTTTGGAGGGAAAAAATAAGTTTGTTTGCCCAGGCTTAGAAAATGGAGGTCCCTGTCCAGCTCTGAATGGGGGGGACCCTGTATCACTAGGTTCAAACTCCACAGGTCACCAAAAAGCAGCTTCCTGGGCTATAAGAACCAAGGACATAGGCCTAGACCAGGACTTTTATAGATTTCATCCTCAATAGTTCTTGATGAGGTCAGAGCAAGAATCAGCCAGTCATAGTGTGGATAACCCACAGTGGTCTTATTATCCTTTCTTGGTCACAGGAACATTTCTTGATTTAAAGAAAAACAAGTCATTTTTGTTTCCATGGGTTATAGAGATTTATATTTAATTTGTTAGAAATTTAAACCTGTATAATGTTTCAGTGACCTTTTCATTTAGTTTGAAAATCTGCAATAGCTTTAAGCTTTTAAAGACCTCTTACTGTCTATACTTAAAACATTCGATTTTTTTGTTTGTATTCAGAGTATCTGATCCCCTTCACTTTGTTCTGTTGTGCGCTGAACTCACCCCATGGTCCTCCTGCAGAGACTACTTGCTAATTATGCCCTTGGTCTTTAACTCTCTTCTCTCCAACTCTAAACTCAGAAAATGTCCAATCACTCTCTCATGTTTTAACCTTAGTCTTCCCCTACTGTTTTCTGCTAACTCAATTTCCTTCCTTTGATCTTCTGCAGACAATTTATTTCCTTCCCAGAGCAGAATCATCCAGGCCTGAGCATTGAAACACCCCTCTTGGCTGGTGGGCACTATCCCCTCCAAGTTCTGTGGCCTGTGGGTGTCTGTCTATCTGGAAGACTTTGAATTCTTTTTTTTTTTTTTTAATTCTGACTCGTGTCAGAAGGAGGCTATAACACAGTTGCCATTGTGATATCATAAAAATATGTTCCGTGGTGTCTGATACACAACCATTATTAACATCTGTAGAGCTGCCAGGAAGATAACTCCCATCATGATTTTCCCACTTGATCATCATCAGATTTATCATCAAAAACCTTGGGGACCAGGAGTTACTGGGTTGAAATACTCAAAGTTGGGGGGGGGAGGGGAAGCCTTTGGAGAAACAGTTCTATATCCAACAAACTGTATTTCACAAATGAGGGAGAAATTAAGACATTTCCAGATAAGAAAAGCTGAGTACTGAGACCTGCTCTGCACTGATGGGAGTCCAGGTTCAAAAGAAAGGACACTGGGTGAGAATGAAGATCTCTCTTAAAGGTAAATACATCGACAACTATAAATGGTAATGATTTTTTATTCTTTTCATGATTAAGAGACTAATGTATCAAAAAAAAAAGCCTATTTTGGTTGATGTGTGAGGACACAGCATATACACATGTAATCTGGTAACACCAATAACTAAAAGAGCAATTAGGTAAGAGAAAGAAATAAAAGGCACTCAAGTTGGAAAAGATGTAAAGTTATTGTTTTGCAAATGATGCCATCTCACATGTAGAAAAACACTTAGGATCCCACAAGAGAACCATAAGAACTAAAGCAAATTTAGCAAAGTATCAAGTACATGGAAACTCAAGGGACCCAAATAAAACAATCTTGAAAAAGAACAAATTTGGAAGTCTTACACTTCTTATTTTCAGAACCTATTATAAGCACCAGTGATCAAAACAGGGTAATACTGCCACAGACAGAGTTAAAGAGCAATGAAATAGAATACTGAGCCCAGACATAAAGTTGCCCATGGGTGATAAAATGATCTTTGACAAGGGTGCCAAGACCATCCATTGTGAAAAGGAGAATCTCTTCAACACATGGTACAGGGACATCCGCACGCAGAGAATGAAGCTGGACCCTGACATAACACTATACACAAAAATGAACACACAGCAAATTGAAGACTTCAATGTTAAGGGCTAAAACTATAAAGCTGCTGGAAGAAAACATAGGAGAAAAGCTTCAGGACTATGGATTTGGCATTGATTTTTGGACATAACACCAAAAGTATGGGGTACAAATTAAAAGTAGATAAACTAGACTACACAAAAATCTAAAATTTCTGTATATCTAAGGACACAACAGAGTCAAAGACAGCCTACGACATGGGAGAACATACCTTCAAATCATATACCTGGTAAAGGGCTCACATCTACAAGATATATAGAACTCCTAAATGTTGAAGACAATAAAACAAATAACCTAGTTGAATAGTGGGCAAAAAACTTGAATAGATATTTCTCCAAAGGTGATGAATAAAGGGCCAACACATGGATGTGAGGGCTATCTGGCTGTGACATCTGTCACCCCATTGGTTGTCAGGGTTGATTCGTCTGATCTGGCTGGTTTGGCGGGTGTCCCCTTCCTTCCTCACCACTCCATGTGCATCCCTCTAGAAGCTTTGTGGTGAGTCAAAGAGGATGACCTTCCCCAACAGCAGAGGACTATTCTTTGGTCAAGGGTATACAAGTAGCTGTGCTCCCCTGCTAGAACCTCTAAACAAGCTGTCAAATGGCTAACACACTCAGGAAAAGATACCCAACATCACTAATCACCAGAGTAATGCAAATCAAAGCTACGATGAAAAATCACTTTCTACTCCTTGGATGGCTATTATCCAAACAACATCAGAAAACAATGAGTGTTGATGAAAACGTGAAGAAAATGGAACTCTTATGCACTGATAGAGGGAATGTACACTGGCATCCCTGCTGTTGGAAATAGTATGAAAATTAAACAGAATTACCACATGATCCAGCAACCCCACATGTGGATATATGCCCAAAGTTATTGAAAACACACTTTCAAACAGGTATTTGTCCTCTTTTGTTCATGGCAGTGTTTTTCACACTTTGGATCAATGTGCATCAATGTGCATCAATGACGAATGCATAGACCAATGGATAGGTCTATACATACACCTGAATATTGTTCAGCCTTAAAAAGGAAGAAGATTCGGGCAGCACCTGTGACTCAGTGGGTAGGGCACTGGCCCCATATACCGAGGGTGGCAGGTTTGAAGCCAGCCCCGGACAAACTGCAACAACAAAATAAACAAATAAATAGCTGGGCGTTGTGGCAGGCACCTATAGTCCCAGCTACTCTGGAGGCTGAGGCAAGAGAATCAACGAAGCCCAGGACCTAGAGGTTTCTTTGAGCAGTGACACCATGGCACTGTACCGAGGGCAATAAAGTGAGACTCTGTCTCTTTAAAAAAAATAAAAGGAAGGAGATTCTGACACGTTACCACATGGATGAACCATGGGGACATTGTGCTAATGGAATGATCCAGTCACAAAAGGTAAATACAATAAATACTATTTACCAAAGGTTCTTATATGAGGTACCCAGAGTAGGCAAATTCATGGGGACAGGAAGTAGAAGAGTGATTCCAGGAGGCCAGGGGATTTAGGAGTTGTTTATTGGATACAGGGTGTCAGTTTTACAAAATGAGTTGTGTAGATAAATGGAGGTGATGTTGCACAACCGTTTAATTTACTTCCCACCACTGAGCTATACCCATAAAAGGTGTAAAGGTATGAGATTTTATGCTGTATTTTATCATAATCAAATAAGGTTTTAAAAATTGAATTAAAACATTGATGAACAATAAATACAACCGTTAGTAGCAGTGTCAATTGGTAGAACCACTTTGAGAAAGATATTTGGCAATAACACAGCCCTTAGTCGAAGAGTCTCACTTTTAGAGATATACCCAACAGAAATGCCTAACTGTGTCCCCAAAAAGGAAGGTGCATGAATGTCTTAGTAGCACTGTGGACCAGAGAGGCCCAAATTGGAATGAACTGAAATGTGGACAGTAACCTGGGTAATGGAGATTGCTCATGTCTTGGAAGAATCAACATTGTGAGAATGTCTATGCTCCCCAAAGCTGTCTACAGAATTAATGCAATCTCCATTAAAACACCATCATTCTTTGAAGAACTTGAAAAAATAGTTTTTCATTTCATATGGAACCAGAAAAAAAATACAAATAGGCAACACAATTCTTAGAAATAAAAACCAATCTGGAGGCATTGCCTTGCCAGACCTCAGGTTATACTTCACTATAAGTCTACACTGATCAAAACAGCATGGTATGGGTGAAAAAAATAGAGACATAGTTATGGAACAGAGTAGAAAACGTAATGATGAAACCAGCCTCATATCCCCATCTGATCTTTGATAAAGCAAACAAAAGCATACACTTGAGGAAAGAATCCCTATTTAATAAATGGTGTTGGGAGAACTTGTTAGTCACATGTAAAAGCAGTCAGCATCCTTGGGCCAAGAGATTAATTAAATAAAATGGCCAGCCAAAGGAAATACCTATTATGATACAAAGCAGCATCTCCACAGTGACGGACGTGGAATGTCTGCAACCTGTTCACCCCCCAAATTTATACCCAGAACCTGTATGAGTGATTTCTATTGCAATGAAAAACACTTTTAATTCTGAACTCTACTCCACAAATCATTTTAATGCCTGAAATCTTAACCGTTTTATAAATAAAGTGTGAGTCATTTACTGTCCTTTTAGTGAGAGGTGGAATTGAGTTTTAAAAATTTGAGCATGAAACCTGCTTAGGTACTAAAAGAGGGAATACAGACAGCATCAAGAATAGTGCTCCCAGTTCCTTCCAGAGAGGAAGGATGCAGGTTTTGAGTAGGCAAACTAAACAGCTTTCTTAATAGGTTTGGTCCATACTTAGAAGTCAGCTCATTGCCGTTTGCATTTCCAAAATTGAACTGGGGACACTAACTCTCTTCTGGAAATTAGATAGGTTAAAACTTTCTGTAGGCATTTGATTCAACTCAACACAACACAGAGTTTAACTTGATATGTCTCAAAGGGCTAAGTCTATAAAGGAGACACCCTAATTCCTCTCCTTCTAATTTTTTCCCCTATATATAGTAGTTTCTGTTGAGGCCAGTGTTTTTTATCCATGGTCTTTCACCCTGAGAATCATCCAACCAGCTGTATACAGTGAAAAAAATATGTAAGTTTTACATTTGCAAATATAAAAATCACGTTATCTAGCAGTCCCAAAAGTGTTTTCCATGAGATGTTTTTAGTCTTTGGAAGGAAAACGTAGTGAGAAATCATGCATTTAAATACATTTAGGAATTAAATACATTAGGAACTAAAATAAACATGTCTTATTTACTGCAGAGCTTCTCAAAGCATTAAATATGTTAATGTGCCTGGTAAATTGCTTTTAAAAAAAAAGCATAGATCATGCATTTTCTTAATTTTATTTTACCACATACTTCTTTCTTTTAAAGAGAAAAATACTTTGCAAAAATCATTAACTCTAATTCACTGGTTGATATTGTAGATAATGAGACAGAGGACCAGGGAGTCCTGTCTTCTCCAAGGACATTGACATTAGATGTGGAAGCCCTTAACAATTCTTGACCCTTACATCACAGCATTTGTCACTAGTGTTATAATAATAACAGGCATTAGGAAATAATTACTGTTAGGCTTGTTCATTGTTCATTGATGTCTGGCCTCAAGAAATGCTAAGTTTTGGAAGGTCAGAAATTTGAGGGTAAAATCATCCTCATAGGTGTCCTAAGGCTTTCAGTGGAATTCAAGATTTGGGCAATGTTGAGGCACTACTCATAGTAGAGACCTGGCCACTTAGTCAAGTGGTAATTTGATTCCTTAAACTTTTACCTACTCTGTGTGGGAGCTTTCATTTTATGAGTGCCCTGTCAATGTAAGCAAATCAAACCAATTCTCTGGTTCTAGCTCTTTCACTTGCCAGCTGTGTGAACCTGAGCACATTACATAACATTGCTGAGCCTGGGTTTCCTCTTCTGTAAAACACAGAAGGCACAGAACTGTAGTCTAAACCAGAAAAAGCTGATCCCAAATTTGCCATGCAATGCCATAGAAGGCAAAATGAGAGACCATTACCATCTGGTTATACACAGGAGGCAGCATTAACTAAAGAGATTGTAAAAAATGAGCACCCACTAGCAGTGGAGAGATTGTCTCAGAAATGTAATAGTCGTGGAAGTTATGTAACTGTGGCAAATCAGAATGACTACCCCACAGATATCCTGATTTTTATTTGAAGTTCATTTTTAATTTTTATCCTATGTTTTTGGAAAAATACTCTAAATACTCTAATACTCTGATACTCTATCTTATAGCTCTCTAATACTCTAATACTCTATCTTATAGCTCTCTATACTAAATACTCTAAATACTCTAATACTCTTATAGCTCTCTAATAGCATGCCTCCAGCTAGTCATTGGTTCAATATTTTAAAGAGAATCTTTCTATGTATGCTATTGAAAAGAACAATCCAGAAATTACCTGGAGGTTTGAAGGGAATCATTTGATAAGGAGAAGTAAGCTGTGTATCTATGTAAGAAAAATAAAGCCTAACCTTGCTTTATATCCATTCTGTGTTCATTCTTCATCCTGGGTGGCCAAAAAATACAACCAGAAGAAAGGACAAGATGACTTTTTCAGAAATATGAGAGCAAATAAATATTGAAAGAAATCCAGAAAGAACGTAGATCACCAAATATTTAATAGAAAGATTCTCAAACTCGGACATTCTTCAGAAGCACCTGGAGAGTACTTAAACCACAAAACCCAGTCCTCTCAGCCCTAGTGGCTAACTCAGTAGGTTGGGGGTGTGATCTTGAAATCTGCAGAATTCCCCCCAGCAATGATTCTGGGCCAGACTCTGACAGATACTTAGGTAGTTTCCAGTCTCCTTAAAGTCATAAGGAGAAAAACTAAGGCCACACAAGGTGAGGCAGTGGCAAGATCTAAGCTTAAATCCAGTTCTTTTGATACTCAGATCAATGTCTTTTCCATCCCCAGGGCCTAGACTTGGGGCATACTAATAAAAACAAAAGGTTCTTGAACTCCTCATGTAGCAAACTCACTGATCAACACTTGGTTCTGAGTTACAAGGCAAGGAGGCAAATGACTATCTTGCCAAACCTATAGCCAATTAAGAATTGGTTATTTTCAAAGAGAGATAAGCATTAATATTCCTGCTCTTGCCAGATTGCTCAACATGGTTCTTTCCCAAAGTCCTACATGCTGCTAATGGGAATCCATGTTAAAGAGGCTTAAGGCCTCTGCCATCAATAAATTGAGAAATATAATCATTTACTTTCCAGAAATAAGAATCATAATGTATAACCAGTTCCCTTTCCTCCTTGAAAATCAGAAAATTTGTAATAAAATCTAAAGCACAAAAACAGTGTTGATCACACTGACAAAAACACTTGTGCTCTTCCTTATCCAGTTCCCTAATTTTTTCCTTCTGTTTATACTTTCTGATAGGTTACATCATTGAATGCACTGTCTATATTTTTGTTTTGGTTTTTTCAAATTCTCTCAGGCAGGGGCAAAATATCCATACAAATAAGGCCGGGCACATTGCCTCATAACCTCTAATCCTAGAACTCTGAGAGGCTGAGGCAAGTGGATCTCCTGAGCTACAGCAAGATCCCAGTCTCTAAAAATAGCCAGGCGTTGTGGTGGGTGCCTATAATCCTAGCTACACGGGAGGCAGAGGCAAGAAGTTCACTTGAACACAAGAGTCTGAGGTTGTTGTGAACTATGATGCCAGGGCACTCTACCAAGGGTGACAAAGTGAGACTCTGTCTCAAAAAAAATAAAAGGAATCCATACAAATAACAGCCATTATGGTTGAAACTTGAACTCACATGTCAGTTGTGATCCTACCTTCCCAAAGTTCCTTACAAGGAGGCAGATTTAGGTACCCTGGTTCCAAGTAACTTTACCCACTATTTCAAAGAGATTTTTTTTTCTTTTAATTATACCAGGGGGCAGTGCCTGTGACTCAAAGGAGTAGGGCACTGGTCCCATATACTGGAGGTGATGGGTTCAAACCCAGCCCCAGCCAAAAACTGCAAAAAAAAAAAAAAAAAATAATAATAATAATAAAATAAATTATACCAGGGATGAGATCCTGATCCAAAAGCAGCAAAGCCTCCAGGCTCATAAGATCACTGAAGAGTGAAAAGCTTTCCTCCAAAATAGAGATCAACTTGACCCATCAGACTCTCATATCCAGAAATTAAATTGAGAATCAATGAAAAACTCAAGGAGTTGGCAGTGAAAACTGAACTTAAAGGATTTACATAGAAAAGACTGGAGAGGCTTTAGCAGGGAACACGTGAGCTGAGGTTATAAATAAACAAGAGTATAAGGTAGAAGAAACCATAAAGATGCAAAAAGCCACAAGGACAAAAAAGAGACATAACTGTGAGGAACCAGCAGGCCAAGGCCAGATACAAGGTTGAGGAGGTGTGCCTGGCACAGGACACCTGTGTGAAGGAGGAGTCAGCACAGAAATCCAGTTTGCACTCTCTTCTCCAAACTGCCCATTCAGGCAGGCAGTATTCACTAGAGGAAGATAAACTCTATGGTCCTACACGCAGGCATTAAAATGGACACAGGCATTGGAGAAGAAACATGGACTGATTCAGAATAAAGCAAAAACCTAAAACAGTAAAGTCCCATAAATGGTACACAGATCCACCCTGGTGAGGTCCCTAGATCAGGTTGCTGCATGATCTGCCAGCTCCACTCTCCTTGAGACCTGGGTCTTCTGAGATGCAAATTGTTCCCAGGGGACCCGGATGTGGGACGCCATCCTGTGGAAACTGGATTTTCATGAGGCTTGGCTGAGACTCCCGTTTTCCTTATTTTTATGCATATGCATAAACTAAGTCACCAAAATTCATATTGTAAGTTAGACTGATCAACTCAGACTCTACCTAAAATAAACATCAATGTCAAATAGTTTTTCTACCACTCAGCCTCTGTTTTCCCCCATAATGCTTCAGAATAATAAGCTGACATGAACAACTCTCCTTCTGTGCTTTTAGGAATTTCCCATTGCTGCTGTTACAAATTGCTACACACTAAGTGGCTTAAAACAACACATTTATTGTCTTACAGATCTACAGAAGTCTGACATAGGTTTTACTATGGTAAAATCAAGTTGCTGGCAGGGCTGCATTCCTTCCAGGGGCTCAAGAGAAGAATCTGTTCCATTTCCTTTTCCTACAGCTAGAAGCTGCCTGCATTCCTTACCTCCTGGCCCATCCCCACATCTTCCCAGTCAATAGTCACTCTATTAATGTGACTAACTCTGCTCCTGGTATCACATCTCCTTCTCTTCCTCTGACTGACTGTCTTGCTTTCTTCTTTCACTTACAAGGGGTCTTGTGATTACATTGGCCCATCTGTATAATCTAGGAGAATCTCCCTATATCAGGATTCTTAATTCAATCACATCTGCAAATCCCCTTTTGACATGAAAGGTGACATATTTACAAATTCCAGGAATTTAAATGTAGACATCTCTAGGGGACCATTATTCTGTCTACCACAAATATCAAGTAAGATCCTTCCCGGATGGCTCCCTTTTTCCAGTGCCCCTATGTAGATGATCAACTCGTCTTTTTTGTATTAAGAAAAATATTTAGACCAATGTTAGAGACCAAAACACTACATATGCATTAACCTTGTATTGGATGTCTTCAGTGGAACTACAGAGCCTCCTGAATTTGAGAATCTCTTTTCTTCCATTCTATTTTTTATGAAAATTTTCAAATATACAGAAAATTTGAAAGAATTACATAATAAACTACTTTACACCAAATACGTAGATTCTATTAACATTGTGCAATATTTGTTTATCACATAACTGTCCATCCTTCTATCCATCAATTGATAATTTTTTGATGTACTTCAAAGTAAATTATGGATATCAGTAGATCTCACCCTTAAATAATTCAGTATTTATGTCATTAACTTGAGTTAAATATTGGTTTATAATGCTTTTAAATATGAGAATTATATAGAAATGCACAAACCTTAGTTCATAAATTCATAAATTTTGAAATATCCATACACCTGTGTAACCCAAACCCCTATCAAAATATAGACATCAGGATGGCCCAGAAAGTTTCTTTATGCATCTTCCAGTCAATCCCTGCTTACACTCACTCCCAAAAGCAATGGTTATTCTGATGTACTTTTTGCCATACTTTTGAGATTATTATATTTATATCAGGACTAGGTAAAATGAGATTCTAATAATCACTTATCAATTCGGACCTGATTATCTTCTCCAGCTTGTCTTGTCTGTTGTGTTGTCAACATCACCTGTGGCAATTTGCAAATCAAATGTTACCTGGGACATTCTCACTTAAACTTTATGAATAAGAATTTATTTTGGGTAGCACCTGTGGCTCAGAGGAGTAGGGCACTGGCCCCATATGCGGAGGTGGTGAGTTCAAACCCAGCCTCAGCCAAAAAGTGCAAAAAAAAAATTTTTTTTAGTTTGGTGCACAAACTACAAAGCAATAGTAACTTGAACTTCTGATTATTATCTGACATTGACAAAAAAGTCTATGAGGGTTTTTTTTTTTTTTGGTGGAAAGTAAATAAGGCAGAGGGAGAAAAACTAATATTACTAAGATGATTTAAAAGTTGTTTTCCCAATTACACTCAATGAGTTTCTCCTTATTCAATGTACAAGTTAATCCACATGTAACTGAGTGCACAGTTTAAGAAAGCAGCAAAACTTGAAATAATTTGAGCTTTGGATTCAGATAAAACTGAATTTTATATTCAGCAGCTATCTGATTTTGATATTTCCCATAATCTTTCAGAGGTTGGTTCTGTATCCATAAAATGGGAATAATAGTACATACTACTTATTTCTTCATGTTGTAAGAATGTGAGGTAAAAATATCAAGTCCCTAGGAAAGGGCCCAGCACATTGTGGTACTCCATACTTCCTGGGTATCAGCATTCTCCTAAGTCATACTACATCATAGTAGTATCATTATCACATTATCGTACTTATTAAAATGAATTTAGTCAATGGAAAAATAAAACAAATTTTGAAAACCAAGAAATTCTGGATAATCTTGCCCTAATTTCTTTTTGTTCAAGCAATTTTTTTATTAAATTAGGACTATAAAGAAATTTACAAAGTTTCTGGACCACATGTGGGAAAAGGAAGACTGAAATTTCAAGAGGGGAACATGGTGGGGGAGCCATCACTTGCTGCTGGCATTGCTGGAGGTTCTTCCAGGTCTTAGATAACAGTTATTTCTTCTAAGCTGGTGTTTTTGCTCTTTAGGAAATGGCAAAGAACAAAGCCATAGGTTAAATTATCTAAGAAAAACGTGAAGGAAATGTTGCATGTGATGTTCTAATGATGAGGTCTGATGATCTGGAGAGCTTAAGTCATGATGTTCCAACCCAGATTTCCTTCCATTTTTAGAGAAAGATCTACATCCTAATCTCAGTGCTATATAACTAAATGGCTATGGAATCTAAGTCTCTGAGATTCTTTGACCAGGCTCATTCCTGTCAAAAGGGAATAATTTTTACACTGAAAATTATTTTTGGCATCCACCTATATGCATAGGAGATCTTTTTGGTACCCTATACCACATGCCCTCAGGCTTCTGATTTGAGCTGCCTCTCTGATGGACATTTCTGTGCACCCTGATGGCATCCCCCTTCAAGACCAAGCTGTATCTTGCCTTCCACTTTTTCACCCCAAGTCTTCCAGAGCTGTGGAAGTCTGTTCACAGTGACTTTAGTCTAGAAATGCATGAAATTAATGTTCCCGGGGGAATATTCAACAAATGGTGAAAGGGGATCTGAAGTCAATGGATAAATGCCCCAGCATCCAGGATTTTGGATGGACAATTCTGAAAGGCACTGTATTCTCAGAAGTTCTGCATGAATCCGGTCCTGTTGTCCGTAATGCTGACCTTGATACATCCTTACCTGAACATTTCCTCCTTTCCTGTCTCGCTGTTTTTGTTCTCTCACTCCCAATTCCTGGTATCACCTTCCAAATTGGTCTTTGCTTTTGGAATAGCCCCAAAGAAGACATGTTTTTCTATCTCTGTCTCTCCTGCTGCCACTCTGGTCCATGTGACCATTATCTTTTGCTTAGAATATTGCAGTGACCTCCCAAGAGACATGGCTCATTGACCTCAGCATTCCAAATGATCTTTTATAGTCTTATCATATCACTGCTCATATTAAAACCCTTCATCCTCCTATACCTAGAACAAAACCCAAATTCCTTGCGATGGCCTATGAAACTTTAGTTCCGCCCTAAATTCCCACCTTCATCTCTCACCACTCCCAGTGCTCACTGTGTTCCAGCTACTATAACTTTTCCATGAACACATCAAAACTATTTGCCCTTCAGTGGCCTTGAACTGCCTCATATTCCTTTGCCTACTAGAATCTTCACCTTCCAAATGTTTGAATGGTCAGTTCTTTATGTACTGTCTCTTTCACATTTTTCATGATCCAGCTAAAACTTCTGCTTTTCAGAGAGGACTTTCCAGCCACCTTAAATAAGGCACTCAACAATCCTATGGATTTTCTCCTTGTACCCAATGATGATAGAAATTATTTTATTTAGTGATTGATTTTCTATCCCTTCTCACTACGATGAACATTTGTTAAGGGAAAAGACCTCATCTTCCACTGCATCCTTGAGCATATTGCTTGGCATAATAAATGTTTCATAAATAAAAAATGATTTAAATAGATAAGCGTAGAAAATTCACAAAAGAAGAAATAAATAAAAAGAATCCAAAAGCAGTCCCTCTTGTGAATAATTAAATATGTGATTTAAAACAATGATATTTTTATATAATAAATCTAAATAAGAACATGCCATTCTTAACCATGCTAGCCATGGTATAGTAATCTTTATAAATAGGTATAAATCTTCTAGATGACAATTAGTTAATATGCATTAACAAAAAATGTTCACACCCTTTGACATGGTCATTATATATTACCTTCCAAAATTGATTCTGAGGAAATGATATAAATAAATATGTGGAAAAGCTCTATGCATAAGGATCTTTACTGAGGCTATATATGCATAGTACATATTGACACCAGACAAATAAATTATACTGTATTCACTTGTGTGAACAGGGATTAAAAACAATGGTTATGCAAGCAATGTAGCAGCATGCAAAAATACCCATACTATAAAATTAAGTTACAAGGATGTCAAAATGCATGCTACAGTTGCAAATATCAAAAAGTAAATAAAATATACAAATACAGTAACAAAGAAATGTGGTAAGATTAAAATTATTTTTTAAGCTTTATTTTCTAAATTTTTTGTTTTATTATTTCCATACCAAAAATAAATATCTGTCCTTCCTACTTGAAAAGATTGTTTTGAAAAATAAAATTAATTCATTTATTCACCCTTAGGACATTCAGCCCTTAGTATATGCCAGAAACCACCAACTCCTATGGATTAATAAGTCTGTGACTGAACTTTATATTGAGGAAGAGAGAGAGAGATGATATAGCTAATCACAGTGCAAAGTAGGAAGCAGGAAGTACTACAATGGAGGTACAAAATACAAAGGTATCTATATGAGAAATAAATTATTTCTAACCCCCCATTTTATGACATGTTGTCACTTTCAATGTATAGTTATCATTGTGAGTTGTATTAGTGTGTTATATGCCACCAAGTTTCAAAAGACCAATGCAGATACTCCTGGTCAGTTGGCTCTTTGGGTGCTGCTTCTCTAAGCAATGACTTCTCTAAGTAATCAAGTGCTTTCCATTTTATGACACTGGCATCTTGAAAGTTCTTCTGAGAAAGGCAGGGAAAGGTAAACCAGAGGCTTAACCACCTTTACTGAAAATGACAACACATCCATTCACATTCCTTTAACTAGAACAAGTTACCTGTTTCCACCCCTAAAAATAAGAAGCTGGAAACTGTAGTGCCCAACTAACTAGCCGATTCCCCACCCACCACTTCTACCCTATGGAAAGGCAGGGGCCAGACACAGGAGGCAATATGAGGGTGAGCTCAAGTTCAAACCCCTGGGCTCAACTATCTGCTGTGAAGTAGGCAAATCCACCCATAAAGAGAAAATTTATTATGAGGAATTATTATAGGAGGTGGGAAAGGAATGGTGGCAATCAGGAGAAGGCTCTGACTATGAGATCTGCAGGTGTCTTGAAGTTAAGCAGAAAGAGGGTTTTCTTGCATATGGAGGATATGCAATGTTAGAAAGGACCTGTGTGGGGAAGTGGGTGGGAGGGATAGCAGATCAGAATGTGTGTGACCCAGAGCCAGCCTATTCTCAGGAGGGGCTCCTGAGAGAGGCCCAAGTACAGAGACCTTGAAGGAGATAAACTTACCCAAAGTTCACTTAACAAACATTTTGTTCTGATGGATCAGTAGGGAACAAAATAATTCAGCTCATCATTTATGAGGCAAAGAATGGGAATATCTGGCCTTATCACAGGTGAACAAGAGGGCACCCATAAATCTTATCCAAGTCATACAAAAAAACATATTTCTTTTTAATGAGCCATTTCCTAAAACACCGGAGAGTGGCAGGGGGTAATTCTTAAATGTGACTGTTTTCCAGGAGCTTAGGGCTCAGGTAAAATTCAATATTTATTGCTACTCTCTTAATTACTTTCTTAGTCCATAGATCAGGTGGCTTATAAACAATAGACATTTATGTCTCAAAGTCATCAAGCACAAGATGCTGGAGGATTTGGTATCTGGTGGCAGCAGGCTTCCTGGTTCACAGATGGCAGCCCTAATGCTGCAACCCCACTTGGAGTAAAGGGTAAGGGATCTCTTTGAGGACTCTTCTAGAAGGGCACTAATATTGTTCACCAGTGCTCTGTTCCCATGACCTCATCACTTCCCAAGGTTAGACACCTCCCATCTGCAGACACTCACTTTGGAGGTTAGGTTTCCACATATGAATTTTAAGGGGACACATTCAGACAGTATGCCTTTGTGGAAAAGACTTCTAAATTTTCACCAAATTATTTTTTTCTTTCTCCCGGGCATTAAGTAGTTTACATTTCCCAGCCATATGACTACATTTTAGATAATGGCATGTGAGTGGAAGTGCTGTGTGCCGTTTCTGGGACTGGAGCACGTAAGCTTCACACATGATCATTCATCCTTTATCTTCAAGCCAGCAGGCTTGGAAGACACTTGTGAAAGATGGCAAAGCCACAGGGTAGCAAAAGCTCAGTTCCCAAATCCCCCACTGTGGTTGCTTGTCAGGAACACTTACTTAGGCTTTAGTTACATGAAAAATAAATTCCACTTCCGTTAAGCCACTGAGATTATTTTTGTTTGTTTTGTTTTGTTTGTTACAGAAGCTAACATTCCTTAATCTTTCTAACCCTTGAAAGGTTTTGGTTTAAATATTTGCCAAAAACTTCTTAGCATTGTGCCTGGTACATAGCAAGCCCTCAATAAATGTTAGCCATCATTATAAATATCATTCTATATTAGGACAGAAAGCTTGGCTGAGGAAATGGCATTTGAGTTATGCCTTGAAATACTGCTAGGATTTCAACTGGCAAGAGGTCTAAGGGACACCATTTAAAATGGGATTTATGATATATGAAAAGCTCAAGAAATGAAAAGGTTCAGGAAATGAAGCTGGGCCAGTTTCACTGGACAGTTGGGAAGATAGAAAAAAGGGCAGGAAAGATGGAAAGTTGATTGATGGCCAATATTGGAGTCTCGAATTAAAACTTAGTCTTGAGGACACCCAAATTTAAGGAAAAAAGCATCATTATAACATACAGGTTAAGGGATCTGAGTTATTTTTCCAAAACTGTATTTTATTTAAAAAAAAAAAAAACCTACTGATAATCATTTAATTCATTCCGAAAGTTCAGACTGTCCCAAACCAATATGAATAGGCAGGGGAAGCAGAAGCAGCCAAAGCACTTTATCATCAAGCATCATTAAAGAGCGGCATTATTAGCAGTGGCGGTGGCTCGGGCAATATCTTTTTATTTGGGTCACAGACCTCTTTGAAAATATGATGGGAGCTAAGGTTCCTTTGTTTTAAAAAAAAAAAACCATATCTGACCATAAATAAAAGGTCCTCAGAGTCCATATGTGGACCCCTGGGTAGGAACCCCTGAATCAGAGGCATTCTAGAGGAGACAAGAGAGGGAACATAGATCATACTCAGTGTGCTGTCTCTAACTGAAACATGGCACCTGAGCGTGCCCTTCTGTCCCACAGGGGCAGAGACATCACGCTGCTGGCAAGCTAGTGCACTGATGGGAACCATAACAGCTTGGCCTTGCTGCAAAACACCATGCTGTGATCTCCAGCACTACCCTCGGTAGTGGGTAGTATGGCCTTGGGCAAGTTAATGTAAGGCTCTGAGACTCAGTTTCTGCATCTGCAAAACAGAGCTGTTAATATCTGCAGGAGTATATATCAAAGTGATTTCTAAAGTTCTAAATAATTAAGTATTATACAAATTAATGCTACTTATTTCTTAAATAATGCATGCTCTTTGCTTTACTTCCTCAAGGGCCTACATGTTGCTTCCATCTCTCATTCCCTGAATGAAGTCTGTGTTGAGTGGCTATCTTGAGCCAGTATCCAAGGTGCCAGGGACACAACAGCAAAAGAGATATTGTCGGGCTTCGAAAGAACCACATGCTAGTGTTTCCTCTCCTCTGAGCTAAACTACATCTCAGGTTGGGATCGCCCAGAAATAGACCCTGAAAAAAGAATTCAAGCATAGGTAGTTTATTTGGGAGGTATAGGAAGCACCAATAAGGGAGCAGTGTTGTCCTATAGATGAGGAAAAACACCAAACACTGGACGCATTATCATTCCAGTTGCCAGTGTGGATAAACTAGAGCTCCATTCCATGGGAATCTCTGGGAAACCATAAAACACATGTTTTGGAGGTGTCCCACCTGAGCAGCAAGGGAGCTGAGGGTTGTATATATCACTTCCCTGGGAGTGTTAATTCCCAGCACTCCCAGCCTATCTTGCCAAGAGACCTTCTCTAGTTTTGAGAAAGCCCTTCCAGGAAGAGATGCAAATGTTGACAGTTGGAATATAACTGAAGATCACTGAAGTGGAAAGGGCCCAAGGGACATGAGCAAAGCACAGGCAGCATCTGCTCTAGGTCCTAAAATAGTGAATCCCTGACTTCTTAGCTTTGGGTGGTTGCAGACTTTTTTGAGCCTCATCTGAATTCATAAAGGAGACTCTTAGCTAAATGACAAGTTGAGCAAAACTACAGGCTCTATTCCAATGATCACCTCTTTAAGTGGCTCTGAAAACATTTTCCCTCATAAAATTCATAGAGTTATTTAATCCCCCAGGTATAATGCAAGGGATAAAGCATGAAAGAAAGAGACGAACCACAAAAATAACAGCGATCATGCATTGAGTCCTTACTAAGAGTCGCGTTTGGGTTAAGTGTTTTTCTTTTCTTTTCTTTTTTTTTTTTTTTTTTAAGAGACAGTCTCACTTTGTCGCCCTCCATAGAGTGCTGTGGCATCACACAGCTCACAGTAACCTCCAACTCCTGGGCTCAGGTGATTCTCTTGCCTCAGCCTCCCGAGTAGCTGGGACTACAGGCGCCCGCCACAGTGCCCGGCTATTTTGTTGTTGTTGCAGTTCATCCAGGGCTAGGTTTGAACCTGCCACCCTTGGTGTATGGGGTCGGCTACCTACCCACTGCACCACGGGTGCCACCTGGGTTAAGTGCTTTATATTCACTATAATTCCTCAACAATAGTTTTTACTGTCTCTATGATGAGGCAAAGAAACGAAGGCTATAAACGGCTGCCTGAAGAGCAGAACAAGGATTTAAACATAGTCAGTTGTAATGCAGAGAAAACATTCTTAACCACTATGTTTGCTCTTGCTACATTAGAAGGAGTGACTTGGAATGTCGGAATTCAGCCATAGCACTGATCCAGCAAAGCAGACTTCCCTCCTGGGGCTGTCAATGCAGGGAGAACAGAGATAGAAAAACAGGCAATAGCAAAGAACCCTGGATCTGGAAGAAGTGTGGGAACATTGGGGCTCCTTCCTATAGAAGAGAGTCCCCCAGAAAGAGGCCCTTCTCCTCAGCCTGGCCCCTACTCTGGCTCTGGGCCCTACAGCTTCAACATCCTCTCTGCTAGCCAGGAAGGGGTAGGTAAACTAAGAGGTTCCACACTCCTCAGGGAAGACAAGTTCCAAGTAATGTTTCTTCTACAAGGTAACCTCAGCAAGCTCAGCATCATCTAACAAAGTCTGCGTCTTCCTTGACCTTTTTCCCTCCCTCTACTGTGCAGGTGAATGTTTAATAAGCACTCCTCTGAGGCTGAGGTAAGACATCCATCACTGACCTTTTCCCTGAACACAAAGGGAACTGGTGTTCTCTCGAGCAAACAGAAGGGAGGCATAACGGCTACTGAGTACCACCTACATGCCAAACCTCTATGTATCACCAGCACCATATTATCTTATCTACTCTGTGACAGTCCAGTGAGGTTCTATTATTCCCATTTGGGGAGATGATGCACATGGGCTTTTGCTTACCATGAAGTTTGAATTTGTTTATTTGTGACTTTTTTCTAGAATTCCTCATTTTAAAAAAAAGTCCATTCAAGACCATAAATATGGTTGTCAAGACTGCTCCTACTGGGCCAGTAAAGAGCTATCGGACCTTTGGGGAAGAGAAATGAGAATGGACAATACCCGGAATAAAAACATAAACTTCATGAGCCCCTTCTGCATACAAAAAATAGAACACACAAAAATAATCAGAGCACAGATTAAGTCCTGGGTATGTAACTTTCTAGGTTAATTGCTTTAATTTTAGGCAGGAGCATTTAGGTAGTTTCATCTGAGTGCCTCGCTTGGAGAGAGCATGTGCTTAGATTTTTAATCAACTTTGCACCACATTAGAGTCTTACCCAAATTCCTTTAAGAACATGTAGTTAGGGTGGCACCTGTGGCTCAAAAGAGTAGGGCACTGGCTTCATAGACTGGAGGTGGTGGATTCAAACCCAGCCCCAGCTAAAAAAATAATATGTAGTTAAAGGACAGTAGCAGAGGGGAGTCTGGGAGATGTGCACTCCTGACTCCTAAATGATGCTTTCTGCAAGTCTGGAATATTCAGGGAAACTGAGCAGTCATCCTTGTTCCTTTTCCTAGGAAGACCTTGACTCTTTCATGTCTTATAGTTACAGAAAGGGCAGCCTAGTCCTCAATGATTACTTACAGTAGCAATTTTGCCTCAAAAATATCAGCCGCAAATGCATACATCCTTCAATGCCACCAGACACTACAATGAAAAGTGGGTCCCTCTCTGGCTGCCTTCCATTTATTTCCAGTTAGAAATACCCAAGTCTCTCTTGTTGCCTATCACAGTGCCTGATCCATAATTAATGTCCAATAATGAGTGATGGACAAATGGATGGATTAGTGAATGAATGGAAATGTGAAGAAATAGAGTAAGTTCTGTTCTTCACCAAGTCACACCTAAGGCACTGAGTCAAACACTATGTCCTAGACTCTAGCCTCTTAATACTTTGGAATGGCCCACAGATGTTTCTGGAATATTTCATTTGACTGAACAAATTCAGACTGGCAATACTTGTCATGATTAAACAGACTGAGATGAAGAAAAATGTCGGTCTACATTGGGGGAAGATCCCAAATGTTTGCTGTGACTCTCAAAGTATGAAATAATGGATTGTGGCTTCTTAGTCATTTTTCCATAATTTGTTTGCCCACATAAACTCCTTTGAACAATTTCTGGGACCTAGTAAGAAACCATCATGCTAATTAATTTAGATAACCATCAAATCCATAAGCAATACATTTAGGGACTGGCTTTCCAAGACCATGCCCATCATTCTAAATAATGGCACGGCTGTGGCTTGGCATCATAAATCTGCTAAGCCATGATTATGGAGATTCAGGTCACATGCTACCACTCACTTCCTTCTGTGCCTTGGAGTCTAAAAGTTTTACTACATCCAAGTCCTAAAGAGGCTAAGTTTTTCTCACCAGAATTAGTGTTGCCAGAAAGAAAAGTACCATTCTGTTGCTCTTGGCTTCAGATTTATGGTATATTAGAGATGAAAGACATCTTACAGATGATCCAAGCTAGCATCTAGGTTGTTGCTAATTCAGACATCTTTGATACAAAATAACTGTTTGGCTTTGTTCCTTGTCTTTACAGACAGAAGGCTCATCTTTCCACCCCTCAAAAAAAAAAGAGAGGTTTGAAAATTAAACCTGTCCTGCACCCTGAGAACAGAGCAACAAGTTGTTCAGTTATAATGGTTCTGGGCCTGAGTTAAATAAACTATCAGGTTTTATTGGGCAAGAAGAAGGGGGGTCCTAAGGAAGTTTCCATAGCAGGAGAGGCAAGCTACAGAGGAAAAGCCTGGTGAGTGGAACTGATTAAGTCACTGCATTATTTGAGTGTCCAAGAACCACATAGGAATCAATCTATTGTTTGCAACTATCAGGCCTCCACATGGAGGTAAATATTTTAATGCCCATGTTAAGGGGCCTTCACCAACTGTGCCTTTCATGGATGCTCATGGAGGACTTAACTTTGTCAGTACAAGTCAGTTCCCCAAAAAGCGGACAGGAGGGGTGATGTTTGATGATGCACCAGAGTACACATCAGATCACCCTCTGTAGATCCCCCCCAAAGAAGGTGGAGGAACCCTATAATGAGAAGGGGCTAAAGTGAAAATCACAAGACTCCTTGAGATACATGTCAGATGTTACTTCAGTCATGTTTTACTTTAGATATGAGAAAATGGAGATTCAGAGCGGGTCTTATGATGTGCCTCACTCCCAGAATATGATAAAGGCAGAGCCAAACCTAGACACCAAGTCTCTTGAGTCCCTGCTTGAGATTTCTGTCATGAAACATAAATAATACGCATATAATTGCTGTAACATACACTGCCCATCCTAAAATATTTTTAACAAGCATAACCTAAAATAACCTAAAAAGGTCAGGACGGGAAATCTCAAACTGTGTTGAAGACACTTCTTGAAGACTCACTGTAAACATTCGATTCCTTCCCATGAAACCCTAGGTGAGCTCTTCCTTCACACTGTCCAGGGACCAGGTTTCCTGGGTTCCCAGGATGTTAGTCTTATACTCTGCAAATTGATCAAGTCTGTTTCTCCTAATAATTATCTCCCAGATGTGACTAACTTCTGCCTATTTATAAATTTTAAATTGTACCCTGAAGTTCAAAAGCTTCATGCCATGTCCAAGCAGGCAGATCTTTCTCCTGTTACTGTAGTTTGCATTTTCCAATGTCTATTCCTTTTCCTACCCTTTTTTAATGGTCTGAATTATTCCCTCTAATTTCTCCTCCAGGTAATGTCATTCTTGGTCTTTCCCAAAGTATGATTTTTTATAATCTTTGATGTTTAGTTTTTTGCTATGGGTTTGGAAACTGCTCTCTCCTGTCTCCTTTGGTAATTATCGATTAACAAAACAAGAGAGAACGTCTCATGGCAAAAACATGAGAGAAGAGCCCTGTAGGGTCAAAGGTCAAACTGGCACCTGTTCCTAAGTTTGTAGATAGACAACCTTTGGTTATTATAATGTCATGGATCATAGACAAACTTTGGTTATTATAATGTCCCCACTTGAAGGGCATACACTTGATGCTTTTTCTAGCACTCCTGGCTGAGGTCTGTGAAGCATCCCATTTTCTTATCCTTCAGGGTCTTTATATAACCAAGGACATACTGGGGTAGGGTAACAAAGGTCATGGAGTCTTGTCATAGAGAAGAGTGACCTCAGTTAGTCCAGGGAAGGAGCAAACCTATGACTTTGGAAGGAAGATTGACATTAGCTGTGAAACCAGATTCTATACTAGGTTTCATCACTATGGCTGTCTTGATCTTACAACATGTCACATGGGTGGTGGTGTCCCCATCCTATTTTTTTTTTTCAGATTATAAACAGAAAGTGTAAAGGAAGGTTTATATATTCACTCAAGATATACATACTGAGTATCTGTTATGGGCAGTCATCAGGGATGTGGTAACAACAGAACAATCAGAGTTGGTCTTCCCTGGGCCTTGCAGTCTATTTTCTATTAAGTAAATAGACAGGAAATGATTAAGTCACACTAAAAAAAAATTACAAATTATAAATACTACAAAAAGTTTAAAACCACAGAGGCAAAATAACCTAAGAGTATATATGGTCCACAAATTTTTTTTTTTTTTTGAGACAGAGCCTCAAGCTATCCCCCTGGGTAGAGTGCCATGGCATCACAGCTCATAGCAACCTCCAACTCCTGGGCTCAAG
>CAUYQV010002782.1:0-15934 GCA_963574575.1 Galagoides demidoff
CAAACAGCAATGATGGCTGCAACCAAAAAATGGCCAGGCGTAGTGGCGGGCGCCTGTGGTCCCAGCTACTTGGGAGGTGGAGGCAGGAGACTCACTTGAGCCCAGGAGTTGGAGGTTGCTATGAGCTGTGATGCCATGGCAGTCTACCCAGGGGATAGCTTGAGGCTCTGTCTCAAAAAAAAAAAAAGAAATTATCAGTTAACTAATTACTATCTCAGGCCATACCTATACTGTGACCATTTTTTAAATATCTCCACCATCATACAATACATCATTCCTGACTCTGGTATATATAATGGTTTAGATCAATCTTCCGTGTTTATATTACCATAGCTAAAGAAATGGCATGTATAACCAAGCCATGCATTGTACTTTAATTACTTGTGTTCCTGCTAGAAATTTATTTTGCTTAGATTTTCTTTTTATCACAAAATGTTACTAAACTCTTTTCCTAATTTTCTTAGAATCCTCTCTGTAAATCCAAATACCTTAACCATTCTCAATTTCTTTTTTCTAAAGCTCAGATTGTGGGTGGCACTTGTGGCTCAAAGGAGTAGGGCACCGGCCCCATATGCTGGAGGTGGTAGGTTCAAAGCCAGCTCCAGCCAAAAACTGCCAAAAAAACCCAAAAAAAACAAAAAAAACTCAGATCGACATGAGGGTACAACTGATTAGGTTACCTTGTTTTCATTTCTAAGGTAAGCTTCACGTTGTAGTTAAGCCCTTCACCCAGGGAGTGTGTTGAACAAACCCACATTGTGCACATTAGGTGAGATCCCACCAATAAACCTCCTCTCCTCCCCCCTTCGCTAGGCTATACTTGTGTTTTTCTTTCATGTGGGCTTATAGTTGTTTACATATTGGTTTCAAATTAGTATTGAGTACATTGGATACTTTTTTTGCCTTGCTCAGCAGTGGACTAGTTACTCTGACCCACTCACAGTTAACATCTGATACTGGCCCTTAAACATCATCTCAGGAGTTCTGTCTCTACTCTTGATTTTTAGACCCTGTAATACTTGGCTCTTACTGGGTAATTTGCTGTGTTCTTTAGGTGAAGCTCACTCTCAAGTAGATTCTTAAGAGTGCTTGTGCAAGTGTGAACATGTCTTTTGACCCCCTTTTGACTGATAGCTTCCTGCATAGCTTTCCTGGCGATCTCCCCCTTCTCTTATCCTTTGGTTTTTATGTTTGCTTATCTTTATTTCTGCTTTTCATGTAGTGTCAGTTTTGTGAATCCTCAGATGTCTACTCAAGTAATAGTGAGTTAAATGGTTATTGATGAGATTTCTTTTTAGCCATTAGATATTGTGACACTGGTTTTGTTCTCATGACTAGTCTTAGACCAGAAAGCAGAGTCCGAAGCTGTATTTTAGGCATTACTGCGCTTTTGTAAGTACAATTCTAGGAAGCAGAAATGAGGGGTAAGAGAGATGTTAATTTGTTAGGGTTGCCATAATGAAATATCATAGATTGAGTGGCTTGCCCAACTGAAATTCAGTTTTGTGAATCCTCAGATGTCTGCTCAAGTAATAGTGATGTCTCACAAGTAATAGTGAGACATCAAAGTCAGACTGGAAACTGTGTGAATGTGGATGGGGCTTGTTGATGTGAGATAAACTTAGGGAAATCTGGACCAGACAATTTCAATGTGGATATTAGATCTTCCTTACCTTAGGTCATCTTCCCAGCGAGTCTCAGAGATCAGTAGATTAATATGTTTAGTCACTCTTGCTTGTTCTCTCAGGGAAAAAGGGTATTGCCTGCCCTCCCGAACTTTCAAAATACAGGCTGAACCAGGTTGGAACTGAAAAAACAAAAGATTGGGAATGAAAAATCAGGACATAATAGAAAAGGGATGGGCTATATTCCCTCTCCTCACTGGTACTCTCAGGGAGGTAGAAAGCAGAAGAGTGTGGGTGGATGGTGCATTACTCAAATATTGCTTCTCTTATTTAAAATACTGATAGTACCTACATTGTTTATTTTAGCTAGTTCTGTTATTATTTTTAATGACCTTAATTATACCAAGTGTAAACTATCACACTTCGGTTAGACACGGTTGTAAACCAAAATCTTCCTAGTTTTTTAAAAAATTTTTCTCCCATATAGAAATTTGGAGCCATAAATGAAATGATTTAGAAAATGTGAACAAAACTCTACTAGTTCTGTTCACTTTCTCTATTTTAAATGACAAAAGGATCAAGGAAATTGTTTCATTAAATATAACAATTTATCAAAATTGCCAATTACCTCTAGTGACATACATGTACAGAAACAAGTTATTGATGAGATTTCTTTTTAGCACTTAGATATTATGACACTGGTTTTGTTCTTATGACTAGTCTTAGACCAGAAAGAAGAGTCTGAAGCTATACTTTAGGCATTACTACTCTTTTGTAAGTAAAATTCTAGGAAGCAGAATTGAGGCGTAAGAGACGTTAATTTGTTAGGGTTGCCATAATGAAACACCACAGATAGGGTTGCTTGGCCAACTGAAATTCATTTTTCACATTTCTGGAGGCTGAAAATCCAAGATGTAGGTGCCTGCAGGTTTTGTTTCTTCTGAGACCACTCTCCTGGCTCAGGGCCACAGGGACACTGATGGCTGTGTCCTCATGTGTCTTCACGTGGTCTTTCTTCTCTGTGTGCACAGCTTTGGTATTCTTCTTTGTGTTCTAATCTTTTCTCATAAGGACAGCAGCCAGATTGGATTAAGGCCTCCCCTAAGACCTTATTTTAACCTAGCTACCTCTTTCGAGGCCCTATCTCCAAATAGCGTATATTCTCATGTAGTGGGGATTAAGATTTCAACCTGTGAATTTTGGAATAATTCAGCCTATAAGAAAGGCAGCATAACCAATGCTGGCCAGCCATTGGGGTCGAGCAAAATGGTTTGTTTTATTTTGCAGAACATCTTCTAAGAATCTGTTTTTTTAAAAAAAGACTGCTTTTCAGGATAATCTATGTCAAAGAAGAAAAAGAAAATAATAAGACCACCAAATCCAGTCTCGCATTGGTTGACATTTTGTCCTGGGGCTGATAATTTCCCAGCATTTCTGAGTTACGCACATCTGGTGAGTATCGTATCTCAGAGGCAACCCAACAGCCCTGGTATAAGGATATGGAGATGAAACACTGTCTGGCTGTGTTTGCATGGGGCCCTCAGTGCTGGCCAATGTGAAAGAGGTTGAGATATGAGAATTATTGGAGCTCAGGAGATCTGGGCTGTAGTGTGTTACACCCATCAGGTGACAGCATTCAAATGATAACAGTATATAAGCAGGCAAGTTCCCAAAGGGTCGGAGGCATATGAGTTTGGGTTGCCAGAAATAGTCTCTTGGGACTTAATCTAAGATTTGACCTTCTTTTCTATAAAATAGGGTCCTCATAATGATTATACCAGAGGGAGCATGTAAAATACAAACCCTGAAGACCAGACTTGAACTGTATTGAATAAAAATAAGCTATCTTTATTGCAAAAATCTTTACTCCATTAAATGGCAAGAATTATTTGTTAGGTTAGCGGTTATATCTGCAAGGTACCAAGTAAAGTGTTCCAAATATAGTTGAAGCTAAATAACTAATTGTTATTACTGTCATTATCATTTTTATCTTTATTTTTATTAAACCCTACATATATAAAGTCAGAGAACAGCAGGAAGGACAGGGAGACATTTTTTAAAGCATTTTTATTTGGGAAAAAAATCAGCAATACTGTGGCTCCTTTTAAGATTGATAATATGATGTTTTCTACTTAAGGTAAGCCAAAATAGGTAAGTTAAATGCACCCATATGTACAGGGTTTCTGGCAAAGCATAAGTTGCCATTAATATCTAATGCACACTCTGGCTTGCAAAGGATTTTTGAGTGTGGTTATTAATATCACCATGATATTTACATGGCATTCAAGGTCTGGCTTAAAGGAATATAAGAAATGAGGCAGAAACCTTATCATGGAGTCCCAGACATGGATAAATGCCGTGTAGGAAGCTCTTATGTAAAAAGAAATTGCAGTACCGATCCTCCTGTGTAGCATTACGTGGCTTACTAAAAAGAGATTGTTTCAATATACCCAGCTGTCTATTAAACAGCTTTTATCTTCTGAAGGCTGTTTAGAGTATTTTGTAAAACAATCCAGAAAACATTGAGAAATAGTTTCTGCACTATTTACTTGACATATGGAGATACAGCTGTTTAAAATAGCTGTTACGAACAATCAAACACATGTATACCATTCAGCTAAGGTAGAAAGATGAAGCAAAAATACCTGGTGAAAAATGGAGGAAAGGAAATAACATTACACAACTAGGAAAGAGGAAGCACCTCTAGAAACATGCTTTCTTTTATTTGGAAATATATATACATAAACACAATAAAATAACATATAACATATACAGTATATTTTTTATATATTATTATATATTATATACATATATATTTAAATGCTACATGGTAGACATAGTTTAAGTACAAGCAAGTTACTAATAACAGTGATTCTCAGAAAAATAAAACAGAGACCGGAATTACTTTACTGACTAAAATATGTACTTTTAACCAACAAAACCATCAAGCATGAGAATAAACAGGAAAGTCTGATAAAATCAGGGCAAAATAGTAATAGTCACCAACAAACACTAACTTTAATTGAGCCCAGATAGTGAATGTAACTGGAACTGATTTTAAAGCTGCTAACGTATCTATCTTCAAAAGATTAACAAACAACATATTCAAATAATTAAAGTGTATCAACAATGACTGATTGTATTTTTTTTTATATTTCAGATTATATGAGGGGACCAACAATTAAGTTACACTGTTTGAGTTTGTGAGGTAGAGTTGTAGTTGTAATTGTGTCCCTCGCCCAGGAGGTGTGCCATATACCCTTACGTTGTACCTGTTAGTTAAGAGCACAGTAATTCCCCTCCCTTCTCCTGGTTGTTCCCCCCTACCCTTATTTGAGTTTGCATTTTTCTCTTGTGTGAGCATGTATTTTGGAAACATGCTTTCTAAACAAACTCCATTCAGCAAGATTTGCCAAGATTTTTATGTCTTTTGAGAAAGAAATTTAGGTTTTTCTTATGAAACAGAGTAGGGAGACAGAAAGCTTCTTGAATGTGAAGAGGAAAAAATGAGAGAGGCATTTCATAAACCTTAAAGTAAGGCTAGTTGCTTTGAAGAAGTTTCCATTACGATAAAGAAAATTCATGACAATTATTTAGAGTGGGTGTTACCTTGAAAAGAGTTGGCTGTCAAAACAACAATTATTCTACAGATGGAAACTCTGGAAAAGTTTTGAAATCTCTTTTATGACATGTCGATTATTTCCCACAGAAGATGCTCAGACATTTTGAATAGGAGTGCCTATTAAGATTGAGGATCTAAAAATAATTCCCATTTCTTTTTATTTAATTTTACCCCATTTTTGCCATTTGATTGCTTTATCTTCGTTATTAAAGGTATATTTCTTTATTCTTTTGAGACAGGGTCTCACATTTTTTACCCTCAGTGGAGTAAATATCAACCTCAAATTCTTGGGCTCAAGCGATTCTCTTGCCTCAGCCTCCTGAGTAGCTGGGACTACAGGCACCTGCCACAATGCTTAGCTATTTTTAGAGATAGGGTCTCACTCTGGCTCTGGCTGGTCTGTAACTCCTGAGCTCAGGCAATCCACTCACCTTTGCTTCCCAGAGTAGTAGGATTACAGGAGTAAACCACTGAGCCCATCCTAAAGGTAGATTTTTGACTTTAAGGGCACACTTTAAAGTCCCTCAACCTATACCTTAAACTATGGTCATTATAGCAATTTTATTTTTTTATTCTTTTATGTATCATAAATAAATGAATTAATAAATAAACTTATGTACAGGATAGCCTCACCTCTGTGACCATATTTAAATTTCATATTTATAAAACTGTGTTACTAAAGTTGACAGAGTAAATTTGGAGAGGGTAGATAATTTCTCCAGAGAATTTCAAATTGACTTCCTATGTATTAAATTATATTCAGTTGTATTATAATATGTAATCAGCATATATGTATTGAGATTTTATAACTTTTCAGAATGAAATACAATCTTCCTAACATTGCACAATTCAATATTTTAAACATTTATTCATAATTTTCTGAAATTTTTATTCTTCTGAAATCATATGATGTCATATAAAATAATCTGAACAGGAGACATATAGACTAAAGATTCATGTTTATTTCATGTGATGGGTAGTTGTTTTATGTTAATTATTTTTTCAATTCTCAATTAATAGCTAATAATAGGCCTATTCTATAGATGCAGAAATCAAAGCTAATTACCACGTAGTGTGCTTTTTAATCTGTTACATTGACAAAAGATAATTTTTATCCATGTTTAATTGTTCCATTTGGGATTTTTTCACTATTGTTTGAAATGTATTTATCAATAGCTACTTTATGCTAATATTGCATAAAACAAATAAGTACATTTTCTGTCCCCTAAATGACCTCAAGAAGTACATTTCACAAATTATCAAACGCCATTGTCACTAAAAGTAGAATTTAAATATATCACATGGGTCAAAACAGTGGTGCTCATTTAATATTATTCCTTATGTTTATTTATTTAGATCTCATATTTTTGATCTAAGTATTTTTAAAATATACACTAAGAAATTTTTTTAAATTGCAAAAGAAATGGGGCAAGCTTTAAGCATTATGCTCTACAGTCAGCAATAACCAAGAAAAATATATTTATAAGCCAATGAGAAAAATCAGTGACTCCACAGAGTCTGTTTCTCTTCTTTTCCTGAAATGTTTATTCACTAATTGGCACAATAGACTCCCACCAGGAGACTTTACCAAGAAATATGTTGACTATTAACTCACCAGGGTGAAGTTGAGGAATAAAAGAAATAAAATTTAATATAAAAAGAAGTACTTTTCTAAAACACTTTAAAAATCTTTGAGCATTCCCCAAACCCTACTTTGTAATCCTATTTGAGTATTAATTTGGACTTCTTTAATTTTTCCCCATAGTTAGCACCATATCAAAAAATCAGGTGTTTACTGAACTAGGATCTTTAACTTTGTTATTCCATTACACACAGTTTTGAAGAACAGGGTAAATTCAAATAATGAAATTGGTCTTTAGGTTGCATCACAGACTATAGTCTAGAGAGAAGGTAAAGAAAAAGAGAGAGGGAAGAAGTGAGTGAGTTTCTCATTAAAGCATAGAAATGAGGATGTGATGCTCAGAACTTGAAGTCAAATATTACGCAAGATTTGGATCACAGAAAATTAAGACTTGATTTCTCATAAATAAAAATAATCAACATCCCTAACCATTTCATTACTGGCTATTGCGCACATTTTTTTTTTAAACTTTAGGAAATCCCAAGATGTATTTCTAATCCAGAAATTCCTAATCCAATTGTTCAGTTTTTGAGGGCAAAGATTCAGTGTGATGATTTCAGGACTTAATCTTCTCTTAAAGGGTGCTGCATTCTACAGAGCAGGATGACAGCAAATCCTGCCTGTGAAAGTTCAACTTTTGTTTTTCATCATTCAGAGACATACACAAAGCAGATGACTTGATTTTTACCACATCTCTGTTAAGTGGATATTATTCTCATTTAAGAAATGCAAAATCATAGCCAGGCATTGTGGTGGGCACCTGTAGTCCCAGCTACTTGGGAGGCTGAGGCAAGAGAATCACTTAAACCCAAGAGTTTGAGGTTGCTGTGAGCTGTGACACCATGGCACTCTACCAAGGGTGACATAGTAAGACTCTGTCTAAATAAAAAGGAAGTAAGGAAGGAAGACAGGCAAAAAAATCAGATGCTTGAGAAGGCAAAGTATCTTGTTTGAGATCAGATGTCCTCAACTTGAAGAAGGAGACATGAGCTAGATTCTGTCTTATTCCAAAGTCCATGCTACAAGCACTATGCTTCAATGTTGTGTGCTGTAGGGTAGGCCAGAAATGGGTCCTGATTTGACTTGACTTGAAATATGCAGGTATGTTTTCTAAAATTGAGATGTAAGTATTCCTCAAAATTAAGAAACATCAGGTTCAGAACTAATTAGTAGTTAATTTTTGTAATATATGGGTATGTAGCTGGGAAGGGTGAATCTACAGTCCAAGCAGATCAGTGGCTGCCTGTGGACAGGGGGAGTGTGGTGTCACCCTCATGGATCCCAAAGGAGCATTTGAGGGTTATGAGTAGCTCATTATCTCAATAGTAGCTCTTGTTTCGCATGTGTTTGCCTATGTCAAAATATATCAAATGATACACTTTTACTACATATAACTTATGGTATGGCAGTTTTGTCTCAGTAAATCTTTTTTATAAAAGACATTACTAAGGAAATGAAAAGATGGGGCATAAACTAAAAGAAAGTATCTGTTAAATATCTGCTGAATAAAGGGTTTCCATTTTCCATCCAGAAGAATTTTTCTAAATGTCTCAAAACATTAAAATGAACTAAATATTGAGACAGATACTTTGAGAAGACACAAGGGTGCCAAATAAATATATATTAGGAAGTTCAATGTCAGTAGTCATTAGGTTAATGGAAATTAATGCTAAAGATGGATACCCTTATCACTTATACTTAAAAGATCAAAGAAAGAAACAAAAAGGAAAAAGGGGGGGCAGATCTAACAGTACCAAGTGGTAAACTGGAACTTTTATATACTGCAGGTACGATTGAAAACCAGTAGGGAAAGTCAAAGAACTTGGTATTTTCTTAGAAAGTTAAGCAACTATTTAACATATGGTCTAATAATCTCAGTTCTAAATATATACCCACATAAAATTAAAACTTATGTTCAAACAAAACCTTCCTACAAATGAATATAGTGGTCTTATTCATAATTCATAATCTCCTCAAACTAGAAACAATCTGTGTTCTTCAATCTGTGAATAGATAACAACTGCTGGACAATCATACACTGAAATATTACACAGCAATAAAAATGGATGAACTCCTGAGCATACAATAATGTGGATGAATCTCAAAGTTAAGGTACTAAGGGAAAGAAGCTGGAGTTGTGCCTATTGTGTGATTCCATGTGTGTGACATACCATAGGGAAGACATTAAGGACAGAAAACAGACCAGGGATTGCTAATACTTACAAAAAGATGACTGCTCATAGGATAAATTATGCCTTAGTACATAGGATAAATTATGCCTTAGTAAAATGTGCCTGTGTTCTTATAAAATCTGATGCTTAAGGCTAATGGAAGAGAAGGATGAGTATTTATTAGTAACTTATCTTTCCTTGTATTCGTTTATAAAGGCTTCCATAAAAAATCACCACAAATTTGGCTACTTAAAACAACAGGTATTTATTCTCGAAATTCTGGAAGCCCGAAGTCTGAAATCCAGGTAAGTATCAGCTGGCCTTGTGCTTTGTCTGAAGTCTCTCAGGAAGAATCCTCCCTTGGCCCTTCCAGCTTCTGGTGCCGCCAGCTGATTTCTGGCATGTGATAGCATAACGCCAATCTCTGCCACCATCTGCCCATAACCTTTTTCTCTGTGTCTCTATGTAACTTCTTCTCTTATTCTGGGGATGCCAATCATAGGATTTATGGCCTAATCCAGAATGTTTTCATCTTTACTATGTCTGTAAGACACTTTATCTTATCAAATAAGGCCACATTCTAAGGTTCTAGGTGAACATGAATTTGAAGAGCGAGAGGGAGGGTGCTGTTTATATGACCCACTATTTAACATCACTCCTTGTGAAAATTATATACATTAATTTATATTGGGGATAGTAATTGTATGTAGATATTTCTAGAGATTTTCCTATAAAATTAATTATCTTGAGAAAAATGTGAAAGCTTGAGAATCCTGTATCCTCCCTTCATATAACAAATTTTAAATTGAGTAGGGATATGAGCAAAAGGGGGAGGTTTAGCATCTTCATATAGCTGCCGGGGTATGTTTGTCAAAAGATTAAAATCTTAGAGCCAGAAATTGCAAGAATATTCAAACAATGTTTCTATTTTTTAGAATGTCAGAGGACCATTTGGTCAGAATTTCTGTGTAGCTTTTGTTGAGAAACTATATTTTCAGTAGTTCTGGATGAAATTACTTTATCTGCTATTCTCCCCAAATCCCATAGGTTCTAGTATTCTAGACAAATACCTACAGAAAAAATAATTGCGGTTTCACAGTCCAGCCCTGAGAATGAAGCAGTTGAGTTTACTTCCTCATAAGAATATAAACATTTACGGCTCGGCGCCTGTGGCTCAAGCAGCTAAGGCGCCAGCCATGTACACCTAAGGTGGCAGGTTCGAATCCCCAGCCCGGGCCCGCCAAACAACAATGATGGCTGCAACCAAAAAAAAAAAAAAAAAATGGCCGGGCGTTGTGGCAGGCGCCTGTGGTCCCAGCTACTTGGGAGGCGGAGGCAGGAGACTCGCTTGAGCCCAGGAGTTAGAGGTTGCTGTGAGCTGTGATGCCATGGCAGTCTACCCAGGGGGACAGCTTGAGGCTCTATCTCAAAAAAAAAAAAAAAAAAAAAAAAAAAGGAGGATAATATTTCTAAAATGTATAGGTCATTCACACTCCTGAAAGTATCATGATAAAGACTGTTGAATAAGGCCAAGCAAAGTGGCTCAGGCCTATAATCCTGGCTATGGGGGAGCCCCAGGTAGAAGAATTACTTGAGCCCAGGATTTTAGGTTTGCTTTGAGTTAGGTTGATACCATGGCACTCTAACCCAAGCAACAAAGACAGACTATGTCTCAAAAAACTTAAGTTAAATTTTAAAAGATTATCAGAAAGGCTCGGTGCCCATGCTCACTGGTTAGGGTGCTGGCCACATACACTGAGGCTGTTGGGTTCAAACCTGGCCCATGCCTGCTAAACAACAACAACTACAACAAAAAAATAGCCAGCCGGGTAACAGTTGTGGTGGGCACCTGTAGTCCTAGCTCCTTAGGAGGCTGAGGCAAGAGAATCACTTAATTAAGCCCAAGAGTTTGAGGTTGCTGTGAACTGTGACACCATATCACACTCTACCACGGGTGACATAGTGAGACTCTGTCTTAAAAAAGAAAGACTGTTAAATAAAAGTTATAAAATAGAAATGGCCAGGCACAATAGCTCATACCTATAATCCGAGCATTCTGGGAGGCTGAACAAAAAGCAACCAGCCTGAACAAAAGCAACACCCTATTTCTACTAATAATAGAAAATATAGCCAGATATTGTGGCTCAAGCCTGTAGTCCCAGCTACTCAGGGGGCTGAGGCAAGAGGACTGCTCAAGCCAGAGAATTTGAGGATGCTGTGAGCTATGATGATACCACAGCACTCTACTCAAGGAGACAGTGAGACTCTATCTCGAAAATAAATAAATAAATGCACTGTATATATGTGTATACTCCATTTCTTCAACTTACAAATGTATACACAGGCAAAGATAGAGTCAAATATCCAGAAACATAAAAATATAGCATTGGACTCAATATGTAACCTAAATTAGAATACCAAAAATACCACCTGAGTACCCTTCAATTTTCCATTTGGCTGTGTGAAACAACTGATACTTCAACCCCAAAGACAGGAAAAGGGCAAACCTTTAGGTTCCTTTACAATGGATCCTAACTACTACATGTATTTGTATATTGGCCATTACAGGCCATTTCACTACCTTCCAATGCTTAACCTGTCACTATTAAGAATAGTGATACACAAAACTTTTAATGAAAAGAACAATTTGTGAGCTGCTGTTCGTTCCACCACTGCTCAGCTAGCAAAATTCTTTGATTTTGAATGTAGTTAGTATTTCATGCTTAAAGCACTGTCCTTAAAGTTACAACTCACAAACCTGTAACTATAACCCAGATTACTCTAAGTAACCACACTGTCTACTAATCTTATCTTCCTGAAGGTACCATACTCAAACATAATCATAGTCTATGACATACCTCTAATGCATTTCCCTCCTACTGCTCCTCGCTGTTAGCAGCAGCATCTTCTGTCCAGAAGCCCAATAACGTTTACTACTTAATCTTAACTTCTCCTATTCCCTTTTTCATAGATCCGTCATCTGTATTTCATAACCATAACTATACAGATAATAGAAAAGGGCCACTACTGTGATCTAAACAGTTATATTAGTTAAACTTCTCGAATTGGTTGTCAACTTTGTCAAACTACTGCCTCTAACTATGCTACCTAAGTCCTATTTCAATGCCCAGCTAAGAGTTAGGAAAGTAGCACCAAAAAATGGAGAAAATGTTTCACATTCTAAAATTTGAAGCCCAATAAGAACATGAACCTGGCTCGGCGCCTATGGCTCAAGTGGCTAAGGCACCAGCCACGTACACCCAAGGTGGCAGGTTCGAATCCAGCCCAGACCCATCAAAACAACAATGATGGCTACAACCAAAAAATAGCTGGGCGTTGTGGCGGGCGCCTGTGGTCCCAGCTACATGGGAGGCAGAGGCAGGAGACTCGCTTGAGCCCAAGAGTTGGAGGTTGCTGTGAGCTGTGATGCTAGGGCACTCTACCCAGGGGGACAGCTTGAGGCTTCTGTCTCAAAAAAAAAAAAAAAAGGAAAAAGAACATGAACCTATGCTATGAAAACCAAAGGCTAATCACTCCATCTCCATCTGCTCCTGGAAGGGGGATGCTGGAGAAAAGAGAGGGACTCCTGTGGAGAAAAGAGCCTCTCAGTATGGGCATGGCACTGGGGGGAAAGAATAATAAATGTTAACACAGCAATAACTGCAGCCCTCTACTGAGCACTCCCTGCAAGCTGGACTCCAGGCTAAGCATGCATATCCGTTTGTCAAGATTCAAAACAACTATAAGGTAAATGTTATTTTAAGCCCATTTTACAAATTAGGATACTAAGCAAGGTTAGATGGCTTTCCCAAAGTCACATAGCTAGTGAGAGAGCAGAGATTCAACCCAGGTCATCTGAGCTTCAGTCTCCATGAAACCTATAGCTACCATCCTCTATATGCCCCTAGGAATAAATTTAAGTATTTATAAATAATAAACTTTAGGACTAGCAAGAAGCTTAAACAAAGCTATATTTCAATTTGAAAGGATAACAAGTTTAAATGAGCTCTTAATATAATACACTACATCACCTTCATAACACAATGACCTCTCAAGTGGACATTTTCCAAGATATGAGAAATTCCTTTATACCAAAGAATAAATTGTTATTACTAAACAAAAACAAAATGATGTAAGCATGAACAAGAAGCCAAATAATTTCTATCTTCAATATATTGGAAAACCAAAAATTTAAGTAACTAACTCAAACTATGTAACTTTTCTGCTAACATACTATGAAAGATAAAGTAGCAGATAGGAGAAAAGGAGAATAATAATTTCTTTGCAGGTCCTAAGTGAATTGGAAAATTATTTATAAATTTAAACATGATGCTTGTTTAAACTTCTTTTAATATAATTCATATACTTAATGTTCTAATACTTTGGGGAGTCAGCACACACAGAGAGAACAAATTTCCTCCCAGTTCAAACAAAAGATTTTTTTCACTTTGGGCTAATTCAGGTTCAGCTGTGATTCAATTACTATAGTCCAGGCCAATAATATTGAGCACTTTCTTGTAAGAGATAACACAATTTAAACATATGAAAGACTTTTTTCCAGTGCATTTAACACATCAGCTGGGGGCTTAGTCTGCTAGTTTGCATTACACATGTGGATGATGTGTAACTGCACTTATACTAATGGCAATACTAAGTTTCAAACAGCTACACACATTCAGATAAGACTGGAATCATGACGACTATAGAGGCTAGAGACTTACAAGTCAAATCACACAGCTGGAAACACAAATATAAACATAAGAGTAACATAATCCAATGCCAATTAAAAACAAAAACCTCAGCTCAGCGCCTGTGGCTCAATCGGCTAAGGTGCCAGCCACGTACACCTAAGGTGGTGGGTTCGAATCCCCAGCCCGGGCCGGCCAAACAACAGTGATGGCTGCAACCAAAAAATGGCTGGCTGTTGTGGCGGGCGCCTGTGGTCCCAGCTACTTGGGAGGCAGAGGCAGGAGACTCACTTGAGCCCAGGAGTTGGAGGTTGCTGTGAGCTGTGATGCCATGGCACTCTACCCAGGGGAATAGCTTAAGGCTCCATCTCAAAAAAAAAAAAAAAAAAAAAACCCTCTAGGAACTGCTATTCCATTTGACAGCCAGGCCTTTCCTCTTGCATCTTTATTATCCTTGCCATTCTCTCTTAATGGTAAATTACCAAAATATTTAAAGGCTATAAGATATCTATCAAGTCTCAAAGGATGTTTTTTTTTTTTCTTTGATCTGCCCTAGTCCACAATGACTCTGGGACAGTTTACCACTATCTTAATAGAAAAAAGCGTCAATCAAAAAGGAAAGAACTGATGCCTGTAGCACTTAAGCTAAAGTAGATCACAGCATTTGAGACAAAAGAATTGGCTTAAAAATAGCATTAAAATTAAAGGAAAAAAGGAAAGGAGAGAAAAGTTAAATTTCACTCAACAATGTTTTACTTTAAACAGCAGGAAAACTTACCTGCAAAAAAAGTTCTTTCAAATATTATAATCAAGCAAAATTCTGCCTCGTACATCCTATGAAAACAATACTATCCAATGGTATAAAACTAAAGTGATGATAAAGAGCATGTGCTAAATGGAAGGCATTTCCATCTGACCTAAATTGCTACAGAACACACAGCTTTCTGACAGTCTAAGGATCAATTTACGGCAGCGGTTCTCAACCTCTGGGTTGCGACCCCTTTGTAACAATAAAAATACATCCTGCATATCAGATATTTACATTACGATTCCTAACAGCAGCAAACTTACAGTTATGCAGTAGCAATAAAAATAATTTTACGGCTCAAGTGGCTAAAGGTGGCAGGTTCGAATCCAGCCCGGGCCGCCAAACAACAATGATGGCTGCAACCAAAAAATAGCCACGCGTTGTGGTGGGCACCTGTGGTCCCAGCTACTTGGGAGGCGGTGGCAGGAGACTCGCTTGAGCCCAGGAGTTGGAGGTTGCTGTGAGCTGTAATGCTACAGCACTCTACCCAGGGGGACAGCCTGAGGTTCTGTCTCAAAAAATAATAATAATAATAATATAATGTTACGGTTGGGGTCACCACAATGTGAGGAACTTTATTAAAGGGTAGCGGCATTAGGAAGGTTGAGAACCACTGATTTAGGGGTTGGAAATACATTATAATGTGTTCCTCAAATATTATTATACATGTACCTCTTTCTCAAATTCAACAGGTGTATTACAAAGCATTTAACAAATGTATTCCATTTGGCTTTTATGCAAACTGCTGTCTGAAAACCTCTAGTAAAGATGTGCTATTGCTTATTGCTTGGGCACAACTAGCTTCAACACAAGAGAGCCAGCAAAGCTCATACTCTATTATAAAACTTTAATGGGTAGGGTTTATTTTGATTCTACAGAAAGCTAACACACAGAGGCATGAACAGAAAGGGCAGCCACACTGCATTTCTGGAAAGGTCAGAAGCATTTAGGGATCTATAAGAAGCCTGGAAGAGTGAGAATTCTTCAGATTTTGAAATCTTAACAAAGTGTTCCAACCAAGGTACACACTGATATCTCAGAGTGTTAACTTTTAAATTTTTCTGTGCAGTCCTTCTTAAAGGAAGTATAAAAATGGCACTTATTTTGACCTGCCAACAAAACATATTCCTAAATAGTTAAATACTATATTTTTTTGATAAGATCAAGAATAACCATCTTAAACCAGTCAACTAAAGGCTTTCACTTTTTTTTTTTTGAGACGGAGCCTCAAGCTATACCCCTGGGTAGAGTGCCATGGCATCACAGCTCATAGCAACCTCCAACTCCTGGGCTCAAGCGAGTCTCCTGCCTCCGCCTCCCAAGTAGCTGGGACCACAGGCACCCGCCACAACGCCCGGCCATTTTTTTTTTTTTTTTT
>CAUYQV010002783.1:0-21354 GCA_963574575.1 Galagoides demidoff
AACAAACTCACAAGCCATCTTATGGAATTGGAAAAAGAAGAACAATCTAAGCCTAAACCCAGCAGAAGAAAAGAAATATCCAAAATTAAATCAGAGATCAATGAAATTGAAAACAAAAGAATCATTCAGAAAATTAATGAATTGAGTTGGTTTTTAAAAAAAAATAGATAAACCTTTGGCCAGACTAAGTAGAAATAGAAAAGTAAAATCTCTAGTAACCTCAATCAGATATGATAAAGGGGAAGTAACAACTGATGCCACAGAGATACAAGAGATCATCTCTGAATACTACCAGAAAGTCTATGCTCTGAAACTTGACAATGTGAAGGAAATGGATCAGTATTTGGAATCACACCCTCTTAGCCAAGAAGAAATAGAGCTCCTGAACAGGCCAATTTCAAGCACTGAGATTAAAGAAACAATAAAAAAGTCTTTTAACCGAAAAATGTCCTGGTCCAGATGGCTTCACACCAGAATTCTATCAAACCTTCAAGGAAGAGCTTATTCCCATACTCCAGAAATTATTCCAAAAAATTGAGGAGGAAGGAAATATCACCCTGATACCAAAACCAGGAAAAGACCCAGCTAAAAAGAAGAATTTCAGACCAATTTCACTAATGAATATAGATGCAACAATTCTTAGCAAAATCTTAGCCAGTAGATTACAGCTTATCATCAAAATAATCATACATCATGATCAAGTAGGTTTCATCCCAGGATGCAAGGCTGGTTTAATCTACGCAAGTCCATAACATTATTCACCACATCAATAGAAGCAAAAACAAAGACCATATGATCCTCACAATAGGTGCAGAAAAAGCTATCTATAAAATCCAGCATCGTTTTCTAATTAGAACATGGAAGAGTATAGGCATACATGGTACATTTCTGAAAGTGATCGAAGCTATCTATGACAAACACACAGCTAATATTTTCCTGAATGGAGTAAAACTGAAAACTTTTCCTCTCCAAACTGGAACTAGACAAGGTTGTCCTCTGTGGCCATTACTAATCAAGATAGTGCTGGAAGATCTAGCCAATACAATTAGGCAAGACAAGGAAATGAAGGACATCCAAATGGGAGTAGAGGAGGTCAAACTCTCCCTTTTTGCTTATGATATGATCTTATACTTAGAGAACCCCAAAGACTCAACTATAAGACTCCTGGAAGTCATCAAAAAATTCAGTAATGTCTCAGGATATAAAATGAATGTCCACAAATCAGTTGCCTTTGTATACGCCAGTGACAGCCTAGATGAGAGGCTAAGTAAGGACATAACTCCCTTCACCATAGCTTCAAAGAAAATGAAATACTTAGGAATATACCTAACAAAGGAGGTGAAGGACCTCTATAAAGAAAATTATGAAACCTTAAAAAAGGAAATAGCACAGGATATTAATGAATGGAAGAACATACCATGCTCATGGCTGGGAAGAATCAACATTGTTAAAATGTCTATACTTCTCAAAGCAATCTACTGATTCAATGCCATCCCTATTAAAATACCAACATCGTACTTTCAAGATTTGGAAAAAAATGTTTCTGTGTTTTGTATGGAAACAAACGAACAAAAAAAATCCCCGTATAGCTAAGGCAATTCTTAATAATAAAAACAAAGCTGGGGTATCACCATACCAGATTTTAGGCTGTACTACAAAGCCATAGTGGTCAAGACAGCATGATACTGGCACAAAAATAGAGACATAGGCATTTGGAATTGAATAGAAACCCAGGAAATAAAACTAACATCTTACAACCACCTAATCTTCAATAAACCAAACAAGAACATACACTGGGGGAAAGACTCCCTATTCAATAAATGGTGCTGGGATAACTGGGTATCCACATGTAAAAGACTGAAACTGGACCCACACCTTTCCCCACTCACAAAACTTGATGCAAGATGGATAAAGGACTTAAAATTAAGGCACGAAACGATAAAAATCCTCAAAGAAAGTATAGGAAAATCACTGGAAGATGTTGGCCTGGGAAATACTTCATGAAGAAGACTGCCATGGCAATTGCAACAATAACAAAAATAAGCAAATGGGACTAAATTAAACTGAAAAGCTTCCTTACAGTTAAGGAGACAACAACCAAAGGAAATAGATAACCTAGACAATGGGAAAGGATATTTGCATATTTTGAATCACACAAAAGCTTGATAACTAGGACCTATAGATAACTCAAATTAATACACATGAAAAAAGTCAACAATCATATATATCAATGGGCAACAGACATGAATAGAACCTTCTCTAAAGAAGACAGACAAATGACAAACAAACATATGAAAAAATACTCATCATCCCTAATTATTAGACAAATGCAAATAAAAACTACCCTGAGATACCATCTAACTCCAGCGAGAATGGCCCACATCACAAAATCTCAAAACTGCAGATGCTGTTGCAGATGTGGAGAGAAGGGAACACATACACTGCTGGTGGGACTGCAAATGAATACAACCTTTTTGGAAGGAAGTATGGAGAACCCTGAAAGAACTCAAGCTAGACCTCCCATTTGATCCTGCAATCCCATTACTGGTCATCTACCCAGAAGGAAAAAAATCATTTTATCATAAGGACACTTGCACTAGACTGTTTATCACAGCTCAATTTACAATCGCCAAAATGTGGAAACAGCCTAAATGCCCACCAATCCAGGAATGGATTAACAAGCTGTGGTATATGTATACCATGGAATACTATTCAGCCATTTAAAAAAAAATGGAGACTTTACAGCCTTCGTATTAACATGGATGGAAGTGGAACACATTATTCTTAGTAAAACATGACAAGAATGGAGAAGCATGAATCCTATGTACTCAATTTTGATATGAGGACAATTAATGACAAGGGGAGGAGGTGGGGCAGAGAGAGGAAGAAGGAGGGAGGAGGGGGAAGGGATTAGCAGAGAGAGGGAAGGAGAGAGGTAGTTGGGGTCTTGGTGTGTGCCACACCTTTTGGGGGCAAGACACAATTGTAAGACGGACTTTATATAACAAATGCAATCAGGGAAACCTGATAATCCTAGCGCTCTAGGAGGCCAAGATAGGAGGTTAGCTTATAGTCAGGCATTAGAAACCAGCTTGAGCAAGAGCAAGACATTAAAGAAAGAGAGAGAAAGAGAGAGAGAGAGAAAATAGCTTGGTGGGTAGCTCATGCCTGTGATCCTAGCTACTGGGGAGACTAAAGCAGGAGGATTGCCTGAGCCCAGGTGACAGAGCAAGACCCTCTCTCAAAAAAACAAAACCAAATCAAAACCCTACATTGTCACACCTTAGAAAATAAACAGTAATTCCATAATATTATACAAATTCCTTTCATATGCAAATATCTCCATTTATTCAATAAGTTTTGTACATATTTTTTATGTTGCTTTCCTAAAATATCTACTCACTGCCTTTGGCTTTGTTTCCTTAGTTACTGATGATCTATAGCAATCTACCCACCTATTTTGTTTCAAATAGCATTATTTTTTGCAGAGATGCGGCCACATTTCTTCAGAATGTCCTTGACACTAAATTTGTCATATTATTTTCATTAATGTCTTTTACTTTTCACCTCTATTCACTGTGTTTCCCACTCAGAAGTGGGTCATACATTTGACAGTAATGTTTACAGGAGGAGCCGTGACTGGCATATTCATCACCTTGGGAGGCACACAGGGTCTGGGTTTACCAGGGCTCTCTCTGACCCTATAATGGCCACTTTTAGCCTAATTTCCTAGAGTGCAGATGCCTGGACTGGGAGTGTAGTGGCTACAAGTGTGACTTTCTAGTAATAGGAGGACCTGCCACTGTCCTTATTCCTCACATGCTCCAGGCCTCCTGATGCTCTGGGCTCCAGACACAAAGCCCTCAGGTCAGGCCCCTCCAGCCCTGGACTCCCCCACCTCTTGCCCAGACCCACTCTGCTATGTCTCTGTTTCCTCATCTCTCCCCTCTTCAAGTCCAACTCCCTAGTGTCTCTCCCCTCTCAAACCAGTGTTTCCATCCAGGGTGATTTTGCCCACCAGAGGATATGGGCTATGTTTGGAGAAGATTTTTGTTGCCATGACTGGAATGAGGAGGACACACTACTGGTATCTAGTCCTGAGAGGCCAGAGCTGCCATGAGCATCTTACAATAGACAAGTTGACCCAGTCTCACATGTACCAACTGTTATCCAGTCCTAAATATCAAGAATGCCAACTTTGCAGAGGCCTGCCAAGATTTTCTCTTCCTTGAATACAAACTTCTTTGATCCCTGGCAAAGAAGAGAGACAAGTACCATGGAGAGATGCCCTGTGGGCCATGTGTTGGTTCCACCCCAGGCAACCCCACTCCCTTGGGAGCCCTGTCTCTCTGCTGCAGTGCTTAGACCAGGGGTGGGGCACCTGTGGCCTTAAGGTCACATGTGGCTTTCTAGGTGCAGCTTTTTAACTGAATCCAAACTTAATTAAGAACAAATCCTCTTAATTTTATTAATACATGTTTGCCTGTCCTTTATATTTTTACTTTATTTGAAAATGAACTTATTTGAAATACCTAAGAATAAAAATGAATTTGAAAGAAATAATCTCCCCAGACTGATCAGCACATTTGGACATTAGTAAGCCAGAAGGGCTGAACTGACAGCTGCTCCGCTCAGGATTTAGTTCTCACTTCTCCTGCCTGACAGGAGCCACACCGTGTGAGGCTGGTAGGGGATAGTTCAGGGCAGTTAAGCATACCAGTTTGTTAGCAGTTTTTGACAATGGTATTCTATGTTTTTGTTCAAAGTAAAATTTGTAAACGGTTGCACAGCTCCTCAGTATTCTTTAATTTTTTTTTGTTTGTTTGTTAGACAGAGTCTCACTTTGTTACCCCTGGTAAAGTGTCCTGGTGTCGTAGCTCATAGCAACCTCAAACTCTTGGGTTCAAGTGATTCTTTTGCCTCAGCTTCCCAGGTAGCTGGGACTACAGGCACCCGCTACAATGCCCTGCTATTTTTAGAAATAGGGTCTCACTCTAGCTCAGGCTGGTCTTGAACTCATAAGCTCAACCTGCCTTGGCCTCCCAGAGTGCTGGGATAACAGACGTGAGCCACCACTTCTGGCCTAATATTTTTTAATTCTGTCTGCTTAACACCCATCATGTCAAAGAAGACCAAGAGAATGCTGAAGCAAGAAGGCAGATATTTTTAAGGAGGATTAGGAATGGCAATATTATCTTTATCAGAAAGAGTTCTGCTAAAGATAAGATGGTTTGCTTCAGTGACAATCAAGCCCTCAGATGACACAGCTCTGGCTGACAAACTGGACTGCAACTTTGTGAGAGGCCTTGAGCTAGAAGAAAACTCATCTGGATTCTTAAGTAAGTATGGGAAATCATAAATATTTGTTTTTAGAGTTGCTAAGTTTTGTGAAATTTGTTACACAGCAGTGTAACACCTTCCAAAGAGAGAAGAAATTATTTTTTTATTTCAGATTAATATGAGGGAATGAACCATTAGGTTACAATGTTGCATTTATTAGATATGATCCCTATTGTAGTTGTGGCCTTCACACCAGGAGGTGTGCCATATACCCTTCCATTTTGCCCAATGAGAGCCCACCAATGCCCCACCCTCCTCCCCTATACTCTTTGCTCTTTCCCCTTCTCCCCAGTTTGAATTGAGTTCTTCTCCTGTGAGGGCATATATTAGTTCATCTACTGACTTCATATTAGTATTGAATAAACTAAATACTTGATTTTCCATTCTTTAATAAAGATAATAATTTCCAGCCAGATGCAGTGGCTCACACCTGTAATCCTAATATGTAGGGAGGCTGAGAGGGGTGGATTGCTCAAGTTCATTTGTTCAAGATCATCCTGAGGAAGAGCAAGACCCCATCTCTACTAAAAATAGAAAAAACAAGCTGGGCATTGTGGCAAGCACCTGTAGTCCCAGCTACTCAGGAAGCTGAGACAAGAGGATCACTTGAGCCCAAGAGTATGTATGAGGTTTCTGTGAGCTATGATGACATGGTACTCATCCAGGGTGACAGAATGAGACCATGTCTCAAAAAAAAGAGAGAGAGACAAAATTATTTCCAACTATATCCAGGTTAATACAAAAGATGTAAAGTCTCCATCGTTTATGGCTGAATAGTATTCCATGATATACATATACCATAGTTTTTTGATCCATTGATGGGCACTTAGGTTGATTCCACATCTTGGCAATCATGATTGAGGTAAATTGTGGTAAACAATCTGGTGCAAATGTCCTTATGCTAAATTTATTTTTTTTCTTCTGGGTAAATACCTAGTAGTGGGATTACAGGATCAAATAGAAGGTCTACTTTGAGTTCTTTAAGGATTCTCCATACATCTTCACAAAGAGGCTGTATTAGTTTGCACTCCCACCAACAGTGTCAAAGTATTGCCTTTTTTCTACATCTATGCCTGCATCTGCAGCTTTGGGACTTTATGATATGGGTATTCTCACTATTCACACTAGGGTTAGGTGATATCTCAGGGTGTTTTGGGTTTTAATTTCTCTAATGTTAGGAACAATGAGCATTTTTTCATTTGTTTGTTGGCCATTTGTTGAGAAGAAATTATTGCACTTTAATTTTCATTTGTTCTACATTAATTGTAAGGTATTAAACATGTCATTTGGTTTTAGGATATAAGAAGAATTCCCATGGCTATAAAGTATGCATTTTATTACCACTCACAACTACCTACTCATTTGAACTTCTATTTCCAACTGTGACCCATTAAACACAAAGGTAAGATCCAGGCCATGCTAGGCTGATTCTGTGATATTCCCCAATAACCACTCCCGGGTTATTCACCTTCCCTCAGGTTTAGTCAACACTAATGCAGATGCTATGTAGAGATATGCAGATATAATTAAAGTTCCAAATCAGTTTACTTTAAGATGGTGATTATCCTGTATTGAAATGTCCTAATCAGGTGAGTTCATAAAAGGCTGGGTTCATCCTGAGCACCAGATTCACAGAGACAAAGGCAATCAGTGTGAGTTTTTGGTCTTTGAAAGTAGAGAGTTCCTGTAGCAAAGAATGCTAGTGGCAGTCCTCCCCCTGCCACCCCACGCCACCCTGACAGGTGGTAATTGAACAGGGAACTCAGTCCTAAAACTGCCAGAAACTGAATTCTGCCCATGGGCTCCATATAAGCTTACCAGAGGATCCCAACCTCAAGATGAGGGCACAGCTTTGTGAAATCCAGAACAGAGAACCGATCCACAGAACGCCTGGCTTTCTGACTAAGGAGCACTAAACTAATGGCTCTTGTTTAAAGACAATAAATTTGTGATAATTTGGTATGTAGAAATAGAAAATTAATATACAAGCTCAATAGATAGGCACATAACATGTTTTTAACCAGAAAAAATTTATGAACTGACATGCAATTACTTGCATGAAATAAAACATTTCCTAACTTTTCTAGGATGTTTAAGCTTATGATTTTCAGGTGATTTAATTTTACTGCAATCATATTCCTTCATTCAAGAATAATTAACTAAGTTCTGTTATGTACCAAGTATGCCTTTCCATGCTTAGGATACAATTTTGACCCAAACAGCCCAAAAGCCCCTGTGCTCATGTGCCTAATTTTCCAAGGGCTTAAAAGAGTGAGATCAAACCATTGGAGCATGTGAAGTGAAAACACGACAGAATCTGACTCTCAGTAGCAGTGATCACCATGGGGAACAGTCCTGGGCAGCAGGTGAGAGGACAAGGCTAGTGTCACAGTTCAGGAATAAGAGGTGATGAGACTAAGGGGAGAAGGGGCCTGAGGATGAGAGGGGCAGGGCAGAGGGAAGGGCTTAGAGAAGCAGGATATGAGGAATAGGAGCAGAGAGAAAGAGTTCTAAAGCAGCTGAATTCTCAGATTTAAATAATGTTTTATGCATTTTTAATACAGAGCCTAGCATGGTGCTCTTTGCATTTGCTAATTAATACATTCGTGGACTGCCTAAAAGCTAATTGCCTCCTAATGTGAATCGGGTTTAAAAAGCATCAAGTGTCCCCTCCAAAATATGCACACAGCTCAAATGTGAATAATTTATAAAAACAGGCAGTGCGTGAGTACAGGCAAAGGGCATTTTGACTGTTGGAGCATGTGCAGCTTTGAAGTAATTAAATTCCTACAACTCTTGGTTGAAATACACAGTAACAAATCGGGGTTCTTCATATGAGATGTCCCGCACTCACAAGTACAGACTAAGGGATATGGAATACAGACACTTTTAAAATACAACGACTCAGAGTCCAAGATACACAGAGAGGGAACTTGGGAGTTTCAAGAGGCTAACTGCAGTGCGTTCAGATACATTCCTTGCTCTGTCAAGAGGCCAACATCACTTCTGTTACAGATTAGATTCCTGATCATTCAGGGGTTACCTAGATTGTGCTAGGTAATAAGCAAAAAGAAAACTGGTCTCTATGAGAGTCTCGGTCAGGTGTGTTCAGCCACAGCTTCTCCGGGTTATAGGGAAAACCACCATCTCTACACCTCCGGTCCCAGGGAGAGTTCACTTCGGCGTCAAGTTCCCTGGGGTGAGTTTTCTTCCAGAAGAGTCCAGGTCGGGAGAAAAGGGAGTAGGACGCAGGGCGTCTCGTTCAGTGAGAGGATTCAAGGTGGACGAGAAAGGGAAGGGGCTGGACCCAGCCTGGGGATCAGACAGCTCCTGGGCCAGGACTCAAGAGACAGCATGAGGAACGGCGCTCGGTGCAGGAGAGAGAGGTCAGGGCAAAGTCCCAGGTTCCGGGCGTGGAATCTCAGGGATCTTGGTCCCAAGGGCTGTTTGGGGTGGGGAAGCTCAGCGCCAGACACTCCCCATCTCCTCAGCGTTTCGCTTCTTCCTCTCCCAACCCTGGTCAGGTCCTTCTTCCTGGTTACTCTTGACTACACCAGTTCTCACTCCCATTGGGTGCCGGTTTCTAGAGAAGCCAATCAGCGTTGCGGCGGTTCCAGGTCTTTAAGTCTCGCAGAGCTACCAGACTCAGCGTCTCCTCAGACTCCCACGATGGGGCTCACGGTGTTCCCAACCCTCTTTCTGCTGCTGTCGGCGGACGTGGTCACGACCCAGCTACCCGTCGAGACCTGGGCGGGTGAGTGCAGGGCCTGGAAGGAAACGGCCTCCGCGGAGAGAGCGAGGGGACTGACCGCCCGGCCAGGGACCCGGGGAGACGCTCCCGGAGGAGGGTCGGGCCGGGTCTCAGCTCCTCCTGCCCCCAGGCTCCCACTCCCTGCGGTATTTCTCCACCTCGGTGTCTCGACCCGGTCGCGGGAAGTCCCGGTTCCTCCAAGTCGGCTACGTGGACGACACGCAGTTCGTGCGGTTCGACAGCGATGCGGAGAATCCAAGGATGGAGCCGCTGACATCTTGGGCGGAGCGGGAAGGGCCAGAGTATTGGGAGGATGTGACACGGCTCGTCAAGGGCCTTGCACAGGCTGACCTAAAGGGCCTGGAGAATCTGCGCGGATACTACAACCAGAGCGAGGCTGGTGAGTGACCCCGGCCCGGGTCACAGGTCAGGACCCCTCCCCACTCCACAGACAACCCCGTGTCGCGGGAGTCTCCGGGTCTGAGAGTCACCCCGAGGCTGCGGGACCCCTGAGACCTTCAACCCATGAAGGGCCCGCGGGGACTTTCACTTGGTTTCGTTTTCAGTTTAGGACAAAGTCCCCCGGGTTGGGCGGGGCGGGGCGGGGTGGAGCTGACAGCGGGGGTGGGGCCAGGGTCTCACACCCTTCAGGGGATGTTTGGCTGCGACATGAGGCCGGACCGGAGCCTCCTCCGCGGGTACTTGCAGTCGGCCTATGACGGCGCCGACTACCTTGTCCTGAATGAGGACCTGCGCTCCTGGACCGCGGCGGACACGGCGGCTCAGATCTCCCAGCGCAAGTGGGAGGCAGAGGGTGCGGCGGAGCGCTGGAAGGCCTACGTGCAAGGGAAGTGCGTGGAGTCGCTCCTCAGACGCCTGGAGAAGGGAAAGGACACGCTGCAGCGCGCGGGTACGATGGACACGGGGCGCCACCCATATCTCGTAAATCTCCGGGCTCCCTGTCCACAAGGAGGGGAGGAAAATGGGCCCAACTCAAAATATCACCCTTATTCTGGTCCAGAGCAGGAAGACGACCCTTGAGTGTCCAGGTCCTGTACCTGAGAGTGACTCTGAGAGCCCGCCTTTCCCTTTGGGACAGTTAAGGGATAAAGTCTCCCAGGGAAGGAGGGACAACAGTCCCTGAAATCCTGGTCAGTGGTTCCCAGTGAACCTGAAGCAACCTTGGGCACCATAACGTTTTCTCTCAGGCCTTGTTCTCTGCCCTGCTCAGTGTGTCTGGAGGTTTGATTCCAGTCCTTCCGGGTCACTCAACCTCCACTCAGACTAGGTCTAGAAGTCCCTCTTCTCCTCTTTAGAGACTGGAACTTTCAAGGAACAGGACATCATCCAAGACCTCGGGGTCAAAGCTATTGTCTGGATTTTACGTTCCTTTCCCCACCCCAGTTGTCCTGTCAATTCTCAGGATGTCACTCTGAGGTCATTCCAGGATGCTCTGCTGGAGTGTCCCTAAGGGATGCAAAGTGCCTGAATTAATTTTCTGACTCCTCCCTTCAGATTCCCCTGAGACACATGTGACCCGCCATCCCATCTCTGACCATGAGGCCACCCTGAGGTGCTGGGCCCTGGGCTTCTACCCTGCGGAGATCACACTGACCTGGCAGCAGGATGGGGAGGACCAGATTCAGGACATGGAGCTTATAGAGACCAGGCCTTCAGGGGACAACAGAACCTTCCAGAAGTGGGCAGCCGTGGTGGTGCCTTCTGGAGAGGAGCAGAGATACACATGCCATGTACAGCACAAGGGGCTGCGGGAGCCCCTCACCCTGAGATGGGGTAAGAAGGGGAGTAGGGGCATCACACTCTTCTCAGGGAAAGCAGGGGCCCTTCTGGAGCCCTTCAGCAGGGTCAGGGCTGAGGCCTGGGGTCAGGCCACTCACCTTTCTGTCTTTCCCAGAACCATCTTCCCAACTCACCATCTACGTGGTAGGCATCATTGCTGGCCTGGTTCTCCTTGGAACTATGGTTGCTGCTGTGATTTGGAGTAAGAAATGCTCAGGTAAGGTAGGGGTGAGTAGCAGGGTTTGCATTTTCTTTTTTTTTTCTTTCTTTCTTTTTTTTTTTTTTTTTGAGAGAGAGAGTCTCACTTTGTCACCCCTCAATAGAGTGCTATGGTATCACAGCTCACAGCAACCTCCACCTGTGGGAAGGAGCAGTGGTTTAGGAGATTCTCTTGCCTCAGCCTCCCAAGTAGCTGGAACTACAGGTGCCCCACACAACGCCTGGCTATTTTCTTGTTGCAGTTTGACCAGGGCCGGGTTCAAATCCACCACCCTTGGTATATGGGGCCAGCGCTCTATTTACTGAGCCACAGGTGCCGCCCCAGGTCTGCATTTTCTTGTCCCACTGGGATTTCAACCCCAAGTAACAGTGCATCCCACTCCATTACTGGATGTGCCATCCACACACACCTGGATCCCCAGCCTGGGGCCCTGTGTGCCAATACTTACTCTTTTGTGTAGCACACGTGACAGTGAAGGACAGACTTTTGATGTGGTGATTGTAGTGATGGGGACCTGATCCCCAGCAGTCACAGGTCAGAGAGGAAGGACCTTGCTCAGGACAGACCTCCAGGAGGACAGCTGATTCACTCTTTCCTTCCTATGATTCCTGATCCTACCCTTGATCTTCAATCACAATTATGGAAACTTCTCTGGGATCCTAGATTGGGGGGTTCCTCTAGGACAGAGGTTCTCAACCCAGGGGGTCACGACCCCTTTTTTCCATTTGCAACAATGCGGCAATTAGGAAGGTTGAGAACCACTGCTTCAGGACCTCATGGCCCTACCTAGTGCCTGGCTTCTCACAGGGCATTTTCTTCCCACAGGTAGAGAAAGAGGGGGCTACACTCACGCTATAGGTAAGTATGGAGTATGGTGATCTGTGAGGTCTCTGGGATAGTGTAGGCAGGAGCCCCTGGTAGAACTTCCAGCCACATAATTCTTCCTTTAGCCATATCTTTTGTGGGCTCTGAACAAGTCCTGTTTTCTCCTACCCTAGGCAGTGACAGTACCCAGGATCCTATGTGTCCCTCACAGCTTATAAAGTTGAGACCCTAGGTGGCCTGATAATGAGGATAAGTGAGGCAGAGGGGACACAGCTGGACTGTAGGGATTCTTTGATGGACATTTTGAGTGTGCCATGGGGTGCTGAGAGTGTCACCACTTACTGTGACTGATCTGAATTTGTTCCCTCCTTTTTTCTGAGTAAGGAAAAGGTAGCCTGAGACAGCTACCTTGTGTGGGATTAAGTGTTCACATCTCCCTTTTGAGACTTCAAGAGTTTCTAACTTCTTTTTCTGCATATGCTTCTGAATGACTCTGCATCCCTATTTTTGCATAATTTGAGTAGGCAGGGAGGCCAGCCCACCCCCACATCCACAGTGACCCTTCTCCTACACTGACTTGTGTCCCTTCCTGATTATCTTTCCTGTTTCAGAGAGATGGGAGCAGGATGCCTCCATCCCTGACTCAACTTGATGGTACGCTGTGCTACTTCCATACTGAAAATAAAAAATTTCAATATAAATTTGTTTTCTCAAATTTTTCCTATGAGAGAAACAAGAGAGTAAATAAAAGGAAGACCTGAGAACCTTTCAGATTCTGTGTGTTTGCTGTGCTGAGTCTGCTGCAAGTGGAAATACAAGAAGGCCGTAAGGAGCTGAGTGTGGACAGAGCCTTTCTCCCATCGGTGCTCAGTCCATCATGGTCTTTATGTTGTCACACCTTGGCAGGGTTATCCATTGCCCTTGTCCCTTCAGTAGAACCTTCTCCTAGTAGGACCTGTGATCACAGAGGCTGACACATGGCCCAGGGTAGTCCTCTGTACACAGGAGTCTGTGGCATCAAGAGATAGAATTCTCACACCTATCTAACTCATAACCGCCTTCTAGGGCTCTTGCTTGGAAGGCATTTTTCATCTTTTCCCCAAATTTTTATTTTATTTTTAATTTCATTTTAATTTTTATGGATACAGAATATTACCTGTATTTATGGGGTACATGTGATATTTTAATACAAGCATACACTGTGTAATGATCAAATCTGGATAATTAGGATATCCATCACCTCAAACATTTATCATTTCTTTTTGTAGGGAACATTCTAACTTAGATTTGGACTAAATCTTCTCATTTAGAAATATACAATAAGACTACGCCATTGGGTGGGTTTGAGTAGTCCCGTTTGTTGCCATGTCCTCCCATAAGACTTTCAGAATTAAGCGGTTTTTGGCCAGGAAACAAAAACAGAATCATCCCATTCCCCGGTGGATTTGAATGAAAACAGGTAGTAAAATCAGGTACAACTTGAAAAGGAGACACTGTAGAAGAACCAAGCTGGGTCTATAAGGAATTGCATATGAGATGGCATGTACTTAGGCTGTATTTTGGTCACTATCACCTTACCATATCAAGTTGAAAATGTCATCAGTTGGACAGTTGCCACATTTCATTGGGAAAATGAGTTTTCTCTTTGTTTATGTGCTATTCCCTAATAAACTGGTGCAGTAATAAATATGTGAGATCTTAGGAAAAAAGAAATATACAATAAATCATTGTGTTTAAAATAAGGTTATTTGGTGACATGGTCTTACTTTGTTGCATAGGCTAGAGTGCAGTGGCATCATTATCAAAGCTCACTACAACCTCAAACTTGTGGGCTCAATTGATTCTCTTTCCCCCCCCCCCACGCCCCCAGTAGCTGAGATCACAGATGCTGACATCATGCCCAGCTAATTTTTTTAAAATTTGTTTGTAGAGATGGGGTCTAACTATTGCCTGAGCTGGTCTTGAACTCATGGCCTCAAGCAATCCTCCCAGAGACATGAGCCATTCCATCCAGCCCATTGTTAGTGATTGTCACTCTATTATGCTACTAACATTGGGTCTCATTTCTTGCATCTGTGTTTTTGTACTTATTCACCAACCCCTCTTCTTTTCCCCCTCCCCACTACCCTTCCTAGCCTCTGGTAACCACAATTCTGTTTGCTGCCTACAGGAGATCAATTTTTTTAGCTCTCACTCGCCAGAGAGAACACAACTTTTGCCTTTCTGTGCATGGCACTTAAGATAGCATTCTCCAATTCTATCCACGTTGCTACCCAACCTTTTTAAAGAACCAGATTCTGGAATTAGCAAAGAGGAAGGATCCCATCACTTCTCATCCTAGATAACTTTCCTCTTCTGCTCTGCTTCTACCCCTCCCTGCCCTTAGTCCTAGTAGTCTTACCACTGGCTTTATTCCAGAATCATGGATTTCTAAAGTAGGCTGTAAATTAGATGCATATTTGCAAAATTGGACCCATAGTCAAGGATTGTTCTTTCTGAGAAGAGAAATATTACTGTGTGCAGGAGGGCCATTATAGAAGGGAGGGTGAGGGAGGGTACACAACAGCACTGAGGAAAAAAGCACAAGCAGCACTGATGTCAGTGTGAGAGAATTGTCTGCCAGATGTAGGACAGACTTTTTTGCATCTGGGAAACATCACTGAAGTACATAAAAAATTGTAAGTTTTGTGGAGCATGTGTTCTAGTGGGAAAAGACAGACTACACACTATAAGCAGAGCAAATAAGGAAAGTGTTTATGTTAGAAGATGGTCAGTGCTATGAGGAAAATGACCCAGAGGGTCTGTGGGGACAGGGAAGGTGGCCATTGTTCTGGGTGGTTAGTGTGGGACTTATAAAGGTGATCTTTGAGGAAAGATTTGAAGAACATGATGAATTATCTATGAGGATGTCTGGGAAAGTTCTCTCTACACAGGTGAAAACTTCAACCCAAAAGCACTGGAGCAGGAAGGTGTCTGTGTTCTGGGAAGAGCAGGAGGTCAGGAGGGCTGGACAGTCACCAAGATGAGGAAAGAGGTGGGGCTGGAGCAGGTAGGCCTGGAGTGTGTGGAAAGGGTGTGACCTTTGCCCCACTGAGATGGGGAGTTAGAAGATGGTTTTGAGCAGAAGAAGGACATGGCAGGACTTCTCTTTTCACAGGGTCCCTCTGCTGTGCTGAGAACTGAACTGAGAGTCAGGGGACAATGGAGCAGCAGGGAAACAAAAGGGAAGGAAGGCAGCATTCCAGACTACAGATACTGGTGTGAGCAGTGGGAATGGAGGGAAGTGATGGGTTCTGGATACATTTTGAAGGTGAACTTTTACAGCATCTTCTAATGCATCTGGGGTGTGAGGAAGAGGAGTCCAGGAGGACACCCACAACTGTGGGTTTTGTTAGCAGAAGGATGAAGCTGCCATCAGTGGAGATGGGGACAACTCTGATAGGGATGTGTTTGAGAAAGGGACATCCCAGACATTCAGTGAAGGAGATGTCCACTTGGAGTGGAGGGGAGGGAGCTGGGAGACAGCTGGAGAGAAACATCTAGAGTTTAGGAAAAGTGTTTGGGCTGGAAAAATAAAATTGGAGGATGCCACCATATAATTAATATTTATAGCCTTGAGCATGGATAAGGGCACAATGGAGTATATATTACTATATTCTGATTAGCTATAGAAGACAATGTGAACAATGATGAACCCCGGACCTCCAGAGCTGAGGATGTGATCTGACCACATGCCCAGAGCAGACTGGACAGTTCTGACACCTTGTCTAGAAGGCATGTAGACCACGGAGTCCAGACTTTACTGTGTGTAGGAATCACCAGGACTTGGTGCTGACACAGAGACAGGAGTTGAGCATAAGACAGTGTTCGTAACAAGGGTGGTGCTTATACTGCTAGTCTTCAGATCACACTTTAGTGGCAAGATTGCAGACCAGGATCCCCAGGTGTGTGTGCATCAGCCTCATATGTAGGGCTTGTTAATCAAGTGGGTCCTTGGTCTTTTGCATAATACTCTGAAAGGGGTTCTGGGGAGAAGTCTGAGTATTTTCTAGCAATCCTAGTGGCCAGACTGGGAAACCCTGAGGCCAGTGATCAAAGAGTGCCCAGGATGAGTCTTCAAACTCTTTTTTTTTTGAGACGGAGCCTCAAGCTATCCCCCTGGGTAGAGTGCCATGGCATCACAGCTCATAGCATCCTCCAACTCCTGGGCTCAAGCGAGTCTCCTGCCTTCGCCTCCCAAGAAGCTGGGACCACAGGCGCCTGCCACAACGCCCAGCCATTTTTTGGTTGCAGCCATCATTGTTGTTTGGTGGGCCCCGGGCTGGAGATTCGAACCCGCCACCTTAGGTGTACGTGGCTGGCGCCTTAGCCAATTGAGCCACAGGTGCCGAGCCCAAACTCTTTTTAAACATCCTTCAGAAAGAAAAAGGAGAACATATATTGTTAATTGTGAGACCTGATGTTGGGAGATTAGCATAATACTCTCTATTTGTCAAGATCCTGGAAGTGACTCTCAGCTCTGCACAAAGAACATCTCTGAAAACTGTGCTCTCACAGTGTTCTCCAGACTGATTTCTCACTCACTTCTTAGAGCAAACAATGGAAGCCAAATATTTCTGATGTACATATGCAGCAGTATATGTGACATCTGACAATTAAGTTCACAAATCGGGAGAAGCTACAAGATGGCAGATTAGAGACATCTCATAAGGTACTCTCAGTAAATTAGAGGAGAGAAGCCTCCATCTGGATTCTCCAGCCCAGAAACAATATTGCATGGACAGCCTAGGACACCAGGAACAATAAAAGATAAGCAGGGTAGGAGGCCTGCAAAGAATGCCAGAGCAAAGAGGTGCTGCAACCTAGGGACAGAGACCATGGGTGGAATCCCTGGAGGATTAAGTCTGCCAGAGATTCGCCTCCTCCCCCAACCCCTGCTGGCACTCTGTTAAAGTGGACCAGGGATTGGACCAAACTCCAGGAGGGCCTATCCCTCCAGGCATGGGTTATGGTGTGAAACAAGGAGGAACTGAGGTCTCACAGGACTCTCAAGGGCACAGAAGCTGGCCTTTGGCAGTGGGCTGGAGAGTATGCATGCTACTTCTTTGGGACAGAACTGGAGGCTTGAGCCCCAGCACTTAGGGGAGTGGCCCCAGGTGGGTTTAGGTGTGGAGTGTACTCAACAGGAAACTCTGGCTGCCAGGCATCCTGCCACCCTCAGAGAGCCACAGTGGGGGAGCAAAGATTACTGAAAGCTTGAGACAGCTCACACCCAAGGCAGCCCATTTGGAGCAGCTTTCTAGGATCCCAGTGTGAACTGGCTTAGACAACCAACTCTGGGCTGACTCCCACAAAGATGTGGGCCATTGGGGAGATCCTGCCTCCCACACAGAGTAGTTGGGCGGTGTCACCCGGAAAGTCTGGTGTAAGCGTCAGGACATTAGCTCCCATGCCCCTCCAGGGATTTAACTCTCATATAACTACCACACCCATATTAAAATTTTAAAAATCAGGAAAATATGACTAGGTCTCCATGACAAGTAGGTAGTGACTTCCTGTTCCCACTACATCCAGAAGCAGACATAGTTGTGTTTTGTTTTGTTTTTTAATCCAGGAACCGTACCTAGTGTTCTTTTTTTTTTCTTTTCCTAATCATGGAGCACCCACTGCTGTGCATACAACATACTTTTAATACTAATCTTTTTGTTCTCTTTCCCTTTTTCCTTTGTTATTTTTCTCACCTTTCTCTAATAACTCCCCTAGACAACCAATAATTTTTTCTAACAGAATCTTGTTCTGAGTCCTGAGCTGGAGTGCTGTGGTATTGGTTAGGCTCATGGCAGCCTTGAACCCCTGGGGGTTCTTCAGCTTGAGGACTCTCCCCTTGAGGGATCTTCAGCTTTGGCTCCCAGAGTGGCTAAGGCTGCAGTCCCTGCTATGGCCTATGGCTAATTTTTTTCTATTTGGCAGTCTTGCTGTTCTTACACTGGTCTCAAACTCCTGGCCTCAGTTGATCCTCCTGCATCACCCTACAAGAGTGCCAGATTACTGGTGTGGGCCAGTGCACCTGGCCTATTTTTCCTTCTTTTCTCTTTTTTTCATTCTCATCCTCACTTTCTTCTTTTCTTTTCTCTTCCTTTTGTCCCTGTACCAAAAGGCCACTTGAACATCAAAGCACAGAGATGAATAAGATTGAGAGGAAAGAGGAAGCAAGAGAATTAGTAGAGGAAGGAAACAAGAAGAAATAGCACATGAGAAGGAACCAACAAAAACATTCTGGGAACATGAAAAATCACAGCAGACCAGCTCCCCCAAGGATTCACTATCCAGCTACCACAATGCAGCTACCCATCTATAAAGGCATCACGGAAGTGACAGAAAGAGAATTAAGAGTGTGAATGGCAAATATAAAGGGAATTGAAGGGAAAGTGGAAAGGTACCAAATGAAATAAAAAAGAATTGACCCAAGAAATGAATGAAACTGTAAGCATTTCTGCTTAGCACTGGAATCAGACAAGCATGCCCACTTTGCCACTATTATCCAACACAGTGCTGGAAGTCCTGGTCAATGCAATCAGATAAGAGAAAGATAGGAATGGTATCTAAATGAGGGTGGAGGAGGTTAAACTATCGCCCTTTGCAGATGATACGATCTTATATTTAGAAATCCAAAAGACTCAACCATAAGACTCCTGTAAGTGATCAAGAAGTACAGTGACCTCTCAGGATATAAAATCAACGTCCACAAATCAGTAGCCTTTGTATATGCTAACAACAGTCAAGAGGAGAATGAAGTCAAAGACACAATTCTCTTCAGTAACTTCAAAGAAAATGAAATACCTGAGAATATACCTAACAAAGGATGTAAAGGATCTCTAAAGAAAGAACTATGAAACCCTGAAAAAAGAAATAGCAGAAGACTCTAACAAATGGAAGAACATACCATGCTCATTGCTGGGAAGAATCAACGTTGTTAAGATATCTGTACTGTTCAAAGCAATTTAGACGCTTAAACCCATACCTATTAAAGGGGATAATCGCTGTCATACTTCAAAGAACTTGAAAAACTAGTTCATTTCAAATGGAAACAGAAAAAAACTCTGAATAGTTAATGAGCTAATGAAACTCTAAGAAATAAAAAGAAATGTGTAGTCATCATATTATCAGACTTCAGATTATACCACTAGTATATAGTAGTCAAAAAAGAAAGATATATATTCTTTTAATTAAATCATAAATGTGTACATTAATGCATTTATAGGGTACAATGTGCTGATTTTGTATACAATTTGAAATGCTTACATGAAACTAGTTAATCTAGCCTTTAATAGTAATAATAATAATAAGGCAGAGGTATTCAAAATTGCCTGATTTAAATTCCAGAGATTTTCAGGGAAAAAGAAAGAAAGGAAGGAAGGGAGGGAGGGCGGGAAGGAGGAAAAGAAAGAAAGAAAGAAAGGAGAGAGGGAGGAAGGAACCTATGGAACAGAACAGAACATGGAGATGAAACTAGCCTTATACCACCATTTGATATTTGATAAAGCAAATTAAAACATACATCGAGAAGGCAGCACCTGTGGCTCAAAGGAGTAGGGCGCCGGCCCCATATGCCAGAGGTGGCAGGTTCAAACACAGCCCCGGCCAAAACTGAAAAAAAGAAAAAAAAATACATACATCAGGAAAAGAATCCCTATATTGAAAGTAGAACCACATCTCTCACTACTGACAAAAATTTACTCATGCTGTATAAAAGATTTAAATCTAAGGCATGAAATGATAAAAACTCTAGAAGAAAGTGTAGGAAAAATTCTTAACTATGTTGACTGGGGAAAGATTTTGTGAAGGAGGCCCCTTTGGCAATTACAGCAGCAACAAAAATAAATAAGTGGAACTCAATCAAGCTGAAAAGTTTCTGCACAGTTAAGGACAATAAACAAAGAAAATAGGCAACCTACAGAATGGGAGAAGATATTCACATTTTACAAATCTGACAAAGGGCTAATAACCAGAATCTACAAAGAACTCAAGCAAGAGAACAAGAAAAGAGCAAATGACCCCATTATTCATCAAGCAAGAGAGAAGAATAAATAGAACCTTCTCCCAAAAAGACAGACCAATGACCAAGAAACACATGAAAAAATGTTCATTGTCCCTAATCGAGAAATGCAAATCAAAACCACATTGAGATATCACCTAATCCCAGTGAGAATAGTCCATATCATAAAGTCCCAAAGCTGTAGATGCTAGTGAGAGTGCAGAGAGAAGGGAACATATATACGGTGTTGGTGGGATTGCAAACTAATACAGCCTTTTGGAAAGAGTATGGAGAATCCTCAAAGAGCTAGAAGTAAACCTTCCATTTGGTCCTGCAATCCCATTGCTAGGTATCTACCCAGAAGAAAAATAATAATAATTTGCCACAAGGACATTTGCACTCAAATGTTTATAGTGGCTCAATTCACAGTTGCAAAGATGTGGAAATAACATCATTGCCCACCAATCTATTAATGGATTAATAAAATATGGTATATATGTGTGTGTGTGTGTGTGATAGAATATTATTATTCAAACATTAAAAAAATGGAAACTTTGTGTCCTTTGTATTCTTCTGGGTGGAGCTGAAGAACATTCTCTATAGTAAGGTATTTTGAGAATGGAAAAGCAAGAAACCCAAATACTCGATACTAATTTGAAACTGATGAACTGATGAATAAATCTATTAGCCTGTATGAGAAAAATACAATCAAATTCAGGAAGGGGAGCATTGATAAGCTCCCATCTATTGGGCTTAATGTAGCACACCTGTTAAGGACTCAACTACCAGATTCTGAATACCTTTGGAAGCAGCAGTGCTTGATTTGTGCTGACTCTTCAAGAGCAGTGGACTTTGGATTGCACATCTTGTAGTTCTTGCTATTTACTCCTTGTTCATTTGTCTGTTGCTATAGGCCACTTTAGGAGCTTTCAGGGGTGACGGTTCATTCAAATTCTTGAGCTCAGGAGTCTGAGACCAGCCTGAGCATAAGTGAGACCCACCTCTATTTAAAAAATAGAAAAACGTGGATGTGGAGAAAAGGGAACACTCCTACGCTGCTGGTGGGAATGTAAACTAATATGTTCCTTTTGGAAAGACATCTGGAGAACACTTAGAGAACTAAAAACAGACCTGCCGTTTGACTCTGCAATTCCTTTATTAGGTATATTCCCAGACAACCAAAAATCACATTACAACAAAGATATTTGTACCAGATGTTTATTGCAGCCCAATTCATAATTCCCAGGTCATGGAAGAAGCCCAAGTGCCCATCAATCCACAAATGGATCAACAAACTGTGGTATATGTACACCATGGAATACTATGCAGCCATAAAGAAAGATGGAGACTTTACGTCCTTCATGTTCACATGGATGGAGCTGG
>CAUYQV010002784.1:0-36671 GCA_963574575.1 Galagoides demidoff
CTCAGCCTCCCAAGTAGCTGGGACCACAGGCGCCCACCACAACGCCTGGCCATTTTTTGGTTGCAGCCGTCATTGTTGTTTTTGGTGGGCCTGGGTTGGATTCGAACCGGCCACCTTAGGTGTATGTGGCTGGTGCCTTAGCCACTTGAGCCACAGGTGCCAAGCCGTGTTTCTCATATTTCTTTGTGTATTTAGATTATAAAATTATATATGAAAGCATTTTTGCCTCTTATATCACTAATGTTAAATCAAAAGTAATTGAATCTTTAAATTTAGGAGGACTACTCAGTCAAATTATGCAAGCACCCATCAGTTGACAGTCGTTCACAATGCCAGTTGTGGTCTGAGACTTACTGACATGTTAGCAGAGCCTATGTTAAAATTGTTTTTTCTTGGATACTAATCCATCAGCAGTGTAAGGTTGTCGATATGGTTGGGGCTGTTTTTGTAGAATGGAACAGTTGCAACAAGAGGCTGGACCCGTGACATTGGCCTTAATGTAGTACAATAATGTAAAAAAAGTTACTACTTAATATTTATTAAATATTCTTGAAGGAGTATTAGGAAGTACAGAAATATTGCTCTGTAGATAGTGATAATCTACATAATTTTAAGAAATCTACAGGATATAAACAAAATGTCAATTCAAACCTTATGGCAGGTGATCTCAAACTACGGCCCATGGGTCACATGTGGCCTGCCTAGGACATTTATCTGGCCAGCTGGGTGTTTTTGCTGCCGCTGCCTGTCCTGCTTAGCAGCTGACTCGTTCTGGGGCCTGCTGTTCGGCCCTCCAGTGATCTGAGGGACGGTGATCTGGCTCCCTGTTTAAAAAGTTTGAGGACCCCTTCCTTATGGTTTCAGAATGTACGACTTTGTCCAAGTTAATGCTACCTAAGTTTCACTTAGCATAAAAATACTAAATAGAATCTTTTTAGAGCTAAAACTGTCACTGAAAATTGCTATCTAGTTAAAAGACAGCACAGTAATAAAACAAGAGAGAAGCAGAAAATAAATTCAAGTTGAAAACACAAATTGTGCAAAGCTGGTAGTAGGCAGGAGTTCATAAAGGACACAGGTATTAGGCCAATTAGGTTGACTATTTTATTTTGTAGCAAAGAAGTAGGGGAGAATTCAGTGTGTAGAGACTGTCATTGATTGAGCTCGGAACAACAAATGGGCCTGCAAGTGATATTTCAAGTTGCAGTCAAACAAACAGAGCACTTCTGAGCGTGAGGATCTTTCAGATACCTCCCCTTCTACCAAAACAGAGGACTAGACTGACAATGGGACCCTCTCTGGTTTTCAGATACACACGTGGGTAAATGAAAGGCTGCACCCCGGACAGGTGTGTACTCAGAGAGGGGAGGCAAGGCCGGCCCAGCATGTAAGAGGTGATGCTGACTTGGGGAGATCCTCCTGCCTCCGACTCTCAGAGTGCTAGGATCACGGGTGTGAGCCACGGCGCCTGCCTGTGTGTAATACTGGCTGGGCAAAGATAGTTATCCTGAGGGCTCAGCATCTTTGTGTTTCTTCAACCTAAGGAAGATTATTACTGAAAGCATTCTCACATCTGATGCAAAAATTAATAAAAATGTACTTTTAATATGAATTATAGTTCTTAGTGACATGACTCTGACAGTGAATGTGTGGTTTTAAAAAAATTTTTATTTATTTATTTATTTTTTAATAGAGACATTGTCTCACTTTATCGCTCTTGGTAGAATGCTGAACGCCAGGCTATCCTTTGTTGAGGCTTGGCTGGGACCGGGTTTGAACCCGCCACCCTCGGTATATGGGGCCGGTGGCCTACTCACTGAGCCACAGGCACTACCCAGTGTGTTTTATAGTTTACCAGTGATTTCTGACATATTGCACTTGGGGAGGTAAAGATGAAATAAGGCTTCAGTATCTGACCATATAGGATCCTTCTATCATGGAACATCCGGATTCTTTATAATTTTTAATTCACTGCGAGTCTCACAAGAAGTAAGAGAGCTATCGTAGGAACCCTCTCTCCATGCAACAAAATAAAACAGAAAAAGAGGGGCACGGTTCTCATGAAGGAAAATGTCTGTATCTTCAAGATAATCCAGATCGGCCCATCTGAAAGAGCTGAACTGGGGCTGAATCTGAGACAGTTTCTGAAGCTCAGATGTTGAAGAGGAGGAAGAAACTAACAATCTAACCATAAAATATATTTAAAAAATTAACTTACTACATCAGAATCAAGAAGTTCTTTTAATCTAAAGTGATTAAAAAATAAGTAAATGCAAAAGTTATAAATTAGGAAAATATAACACAACCAGTGAAGGATTAGTAATTAGACGATTTAAAGAACTCTATAAAACTGCTCAGTTGAGAAATGAGAAAAATGGTATGAAAAACATTTTTCTGAAGAAGAAATATGAATGGCTACATAATATGAAAAGAAGCTGAAACTCATTAACAACCAGGAAAAGGCAAATTAAGACCTCACGGAAATACATTTTTACCTGCTGGATTGGAAACCCCCCTCTCAACCCCTCCCCGGGAAGTTTGTTAATACCATTTGCTGGTGAAGATGTGGCATCAGCAGGAATGGTTACTTATCTGGTAATGCCAAACATTTCACAGCTTATGTCCTTATTATTCCACTCTTAAGCATATACTCTAGAAACTCTTGCAGTTACGCACCGGAAAACATGGGCAACAAAACTCAGAAGCATTGTCTGTGTAGCAAAAAAGGCTGGAAAAAATGCAAATGCTCGTCAACAGAGTGATATATATAATCCATAGTATTTTCTCACAAAAGAATATTAATCAATAATGAAAATGAAACAATTACATCAGAAGCAGAATATGGTTGATTTTTAGAAATCACCTATGATCTATACTATTTGTGTATGTTTTAAGGAGCACTCCTCTAACTGGGTCTTGGGTTGAATGTGTGCCATCGTACAAAATATAGCTATTGTGGCACCTTTGGAATAGTCAAAGATCTTAAATCATCTTGTCAACCTCTTAAAAAGAACTTATTATTTCTGGAATATTGAACAGAATTAGCAATTAGATGCTTCCCATTTTTCCCCCATGGTCCTGATATTAGTATTCTAGGTATGAATTTTTTTGTGCTGTAGGAATGGATGTGGGTCTGGCTGAGTCGGAGCACAGGAACACACGGCAGTGAGCTGCAGGGGCAGGTCTAGACCGTGTTGATGCCTGAGGGAAACGAGCAAATTCCTCCCCACGCAGAGCAAGGCTGCTAGCTGGGGGTACCCCACAAAGTTACTTTCCAAAGTAGATTAAGTCAATACTGAAAACAAGGCACTTTCTCGAGGCACCGGCTTAAACCAGGCCTGACAGCTTTAAGACAGCTTCAGCTGTCCTGTAATACCCTGCAGCCAGCTGTGGCCCCCAAATCCTGGCCTCACGGATGTTACAGTATTAACAAGACGTGGGTTGTGTGAAGACACCACATTGTGCACAAGCTTGGTCTGTTTCAGCGTAAACGTGACAACGCAGTAAAGAGCTCCGCGCTGCCCACCGGGAAGGGTGTTGAGGCAACTCCACGGTGGGGGGCAAGGATCTTATCCCAGGAGTGAGCACCCCGTGTACGTAACTTCTGAGAAACCCATCTAACTCGCCACGCTGGACTGGTCTGAGCCCCTGATTGGTCTCTGAGCGCCATCTCCGTTTGGAGGGTGTTTTTTGGTACCATCCCGGGACACTCCGGAAAGAGCGCCCCACCTCATCTCTTTACCGGAGAGGGAGCCCCCTCCCGGGTGCTGTGAGTGTTTCTCAGCCAAGCGCCCAGCTCCCTTTCATCCAGGTGGAAAACTCTTTGGAGCCTTCATGCTCCTGAGCTCCCGGTGATCAGACCGAGGCTAGATTTTGGCTGAAACCACATCTTTGCTTATCTTATTCCCTGCCTCCCCCCCCCCCCCTCCCCGTGAACCTCTCATCACAAGCCCTGCTGTCTGAGGCTCTGCTTCTGGGGAACCTGACCCAGGGCAGAACTTGGGGAGCAGCAGTCCTCAGTGATTTCCTCCACCTCCTCCCTTCTCATCTTCCTGCCCTGAGGAACAGATCACTCTGAGCACCGTGAAAAAGTGTTTGATTTGCCTTCACACCCTCCTTCTTTTTGAAACCCAGATAGATGCAAAGTCAGCTTGTAAATATGTATATTATGTTTTTGACTGATTTCAGGGCAATTTAATCATTCTTTTTGTGGAACTGTTACCATTATTTTGCCCCAATTCTTGAGGGAAAAATAAGGATGTATATTATACATGGGTAGCCCAGCTGGCCTCTGGGGGCCACTGCACCCTCCTGCCAGGCCTCACTGGGCATGTGGGGCTCTACTCCAGGAGGATCTGGGATCCCATGGAAATGGGCCAGAGCAGCCTGCCCAGTGCCATGATCAGGAGAGTTGTGGTGCTGAGGCCATTAAGGCTACTGCAGCCCTGCCTGAGGCCTGCTGGCTTGGAGTGATCTGGGAGCCTCCACAGGCGGGAGGGACACACCTGGCTTCTCATGTGCTGAGCAGCCTCCAAAGCTCCTGCCCACTATCCATACACGTGGCCATCTTGGCTGTGGTCCCCAGTGTCAGAGAAAGAAGGGATCCTGGGCAGGCGGGAGGGAGGGAAGGAAGGGGCAGCCTTCACAGAGAGGGCTGCAGGAGGGCCGTGCAATTTGCACGTTGATGAGTAGAGCATTAGCCTTCCCCAGGTCTGCCTCTCCCAGCCAGACCCTGCCACTTGCTCTCCAGGTGGTTTCCTGGAAGTTTGAACCAGAAACACCAGCACGGCACACAGGAGCGCATTTACACCGCAGAATACAGGGATCTCCGTCTTTGACTTGAGTTGAAAATATTTTTTCTGTCCTAACTTTCCTTTCCAGATTTTTTCACCAGTAATTTATAGATGTTTAGACTGGGAGCACGGAGTATCAGAAATATCTCTTAGGATGGGAGCAGCTTAATTTAACCTCAAGGCGGGTGAAAGGTAGGGGAGTGAATCTTGCAAGTGCTTGTATCTGAGAAACCCATGTATCTGCTCCCTACTGGAAAAGAGAAACTAAACCAGAGTGTTTATGTTCCTTCTTCCAAATCCTGAGCAAGTGCTTCCTACTGGCAGACACTAAATGAATTTGGAATACAGGGTCAGAAGAGTAGGGAAGGGTATTCCTTGGTTTCCATCTCCTGTAATACACAGGAGAGCCTGGAAGGAGGGAAATGCTACTGGCACAGCTTTGGGAAGCTTGTGGCTTTAGTTTTTGTTATGTTTGAGGAATTTAATAATTTTCCCCCTTTATCTCCTCCTTGACTGAACTGTTTAATGTCCATGCCTTTGTGTGGGGGTGACAATTTTTATTGCAGTTGAATTCTACCTTTATTGTCTTGTGGTCTGAGAAGATACAAGGTATAACTTCAATTTTTCTTTTTTTTATTGTTCAGGTTCATTTTTTTTTAATTGTTTAGGGTACAAAGAATTAGGTAGCACTGTTTGCACTCGTTAGGTAAAGTCCCTCTAATAATTGTGTCCTGCCCCCTAATTTCAATTTTTTAAAATTTTGTTGAGGTTTGATTTGTTTCTTTGGGTGTGAACTATTTTGGAGTATGATCCATGGTCTGATGAGAAGAATATATATTCTTTAACTTCGGGATGGCCTGTTCTGTATATGTCTATTAAGCCCAATTGTTTAGGGTCATGTTTAAGTCCCTTGTTTTTTCGGTTAGCTTTTTCTTTTGAGACAGAGCCTCAAGCTATCACCCTGGGTAGAGTGCTGTTACATCATGGCTCACAGCAACCTTTAATTCCTAGGCTCAAGCAAGTCTCCTGCCTCTGCCTCGCAAGTTCCTGGGGCTACAGGCACCTGCCACAACCCCCAGCTATTTTTTGGTTGCAGCAGCCATTGTTGTTTGGCGGCCCAGGCTGGATTCGAACCCACCAGTTCAGGTGTATGTGGCTGGTGCCTTAGCCACTCGAGCCACAGGCACCGAGCCATTTGTTTAGTTTTTGTTTAGAGGATCTGTTCAGTGCTGTCAGAGGGGTATTAAAATCCCCAAGCTATTATGATGTTGTAGGATATCATATTATTCAGACCAATTAAAGTCCATTTCATAAATCAGGGAGTATTTAAGTTGGGTGTCTAAATATTTAGAATTGAATGTCCTCTTGTTGTGTTGTTATCTTGACCAAAATGAAGTGACCATCTTTGTCTTTCTTAACCTTAGTTGCTTTAAATCTGCTTGTATCTGAAAATAAGATAGTGACCCTTCTCTTTTCTGATTTTTATTGGCCTGAAATATTGTTTTCCAGCACTTCACCCTGAGTCTTATTTTGCCCTTCAAGACTGGATGCATTTTGGGGAGACACCATATAGATGGCTTGTGCTTTTTCATCCTGTGCCTCTTCAGTGGCAAATTTAAGCCATCTCTGTCTGTTGAGGGAATTGATAAGAATAGTGGAGTTCTATCCATCCTGTTTTGTGAAAGTCCATTGCTTAGTTTTATTCTTTGCATCACTTGTGGAAGCTAGGTTTTGTCCTTTAGTTTCTGGCTGTTTCCTTTGTTGTGGTACATTGTGATGGTCAGTGTTGAGAAAAGTCTAAATAGTTCCTGTAGAGCGGGTCTTGTTGTGGTGAACTTCCTCTATGTTTTTATGTCTGTATAAAAAATTTGATTTCTCCATTGAATTGAAAGCTTAATTTAGTAGGATACAGAATTCTGGGCTGAAAATTATTTTGTTTAAGAGAATTAAAAGTAAATGACCACTCTCTTCTGGCTTGAAAAGTTACCCTGATGGATGTGCCCTTGTAGGTCAATTGGTGCTTCTGGCTGCTTTCACTATCTTCTCTTTCATCTTGACTTTGAACATTACAGTGTGTCTTAGAGATCTTCTCTTTATGTTGAGATGACCCGGGATTAGATATCCCCTGAAAGAAGTGTGTTGGCATCTTTGGTGATGTTTGGGAAATTTTCATTTATGATACCCTCCAGTAGGGCTTCCATTCCCTTGGGTCCTTCTTCTTCCCCTTTAAGGATTCCTGTAATTCATATGTTTGATGCTTCATGAAGTCCCATAATTCTCTAAATTATCACTCTGCATTTTCTTTCTTCTTTTCTGCCTCTTTAAATACCTGGGTTAGCTCGAGAGCCTTATCCTCTAGCTATGAGAATCTTTCTTCTCCATGGTCTAATCTGTTATTGATACTTTCTACTGCATCTTAAGTTCCCAGATTGATTCTTTCAATTCCTTAAGCTCAAAAAAAAAAAATTCCTTAAGCTCTTATACATCCTTTCTAATTTCTTCATATCTTTTGTTCATTATTTGGGTCAGGTTTTGGATTTCCTTTGGTTATTGTCCACTTTCCCTTCAATTGCCTTCATTTTTTTTTTTGCCATTCGTATTTTATTTATTTATTTATTTAGACATAGTCTCACTCTTTTGTCCTGAGTAGAGTGCAATGCCATAATAACTCACGGCAACTCAAACTCCTGGGCTTGAGTAATCCTTTTGTCTCAGCCTCTCAAATAACTGGGACCATAGGTGACTCACAATGCCCAGCTAATTTTTCTTTTTTTTCTTTTTAGTAGAGATGGGGTCTCACTTTTGCTCAGGCTAGCCTTGAACTTGTGAGTGTAAGCAATCCACCTGGTTTGGCCTCTGAGAGTGCTAGGATTATAGGCATGAGCCACTGCCCCTGACCACTATCCATATTTTAACTACTTTTTCTGTCATTCCCATAAGTTCTTTATAGGTATAATCCTCTGTAGTATCTACCTCATGATCCCTTCGGGGTGTTTGATCTGTTCTGATTTTTCATGTTGCCAGAATTTTTCTGTTGGTTCCTCCTCCTGTGTGTTTTTTTATTGTTCACTTCCTTCCCCTACTTTTTCCTCTCACTTGCTGTTTCTCTTTAAATCACCTTGTCTCTGTGCTTAGGTGTAGAGTGTCCTTTTGGTATAGGGCCAAAAGGAAGGAAAGGGTAAAGATCAAGAAGGGAGAAAAGAAAGAAAAAATGGAGGGGGGGTTAAAATGAAACAAAAAAAAAAAAAAAAGGAGAGCAGAAGGATAGAAAGATACATAAGTGTTTGGCAGGGTGATTTGACCCACACCCACAATTCTAAGACTTGGGTGGCCAGGCTCAGTGGGTCCCTTGAGGTCAGGATCTCCTTACCAGTCCAAGCAAAAACAAGACCCAACCTCCATGAAATATAGAAAAAAATCAACAGTATGCCATAGTGGGGTCCTACCATTGCCATCCTTCCAAAGGCCAAAACTAGAAAGACACCCTAGCCTTGAGCCAAGCCAATGCTGTGGCACCCCTGCCTTCACCTCAGCATGAGGCTCTGTCCCATAAGAATGAAACAGAATATCAGAAAAAAGAAAAAATACTAACAGAAATCGAGAAAAATATTAAAAATAAAATTATATAAGTTGTAAAAAAAAGGGATATCTTAGCTGTTTGAGAAATTTATGTGAAAAAGATGAGAAAAGTAGAAAAATCTCTATGAAAAGAGAGAAATAAGGATAGAAATAGAAAAGATAGAAGGAATAAAAGGGCAGAAAAATTATAGCTAAAATGGAGCCCTTGCTATTGCAGAAGGTAAAAATGAAAAAATAAAAATATAACAAAATAAAACAAACAAAAAGTTAAGGAAATAAATTTGAAAAAATAACATATATTGCAATATATTGCCTGGGTACCAGGTGATTCTGCTATATAGGATGGGGGCAGAAGCCACTGTCTAGTTGCCCAGGAGACCCTGTCACGTCTTCCTGCTTTATTTGCCCTCAGATGGGGCTAGGTCACTTCTCTAGCATTCAATCTCTGGGGAATTGGGAGCCTGAAGCTTTTGCCAGACTACTTAAGAGGCACACTTTGATCTTTCAGACTGTGCCCCCTGGCTAGAAAGTGGCTTTCACAGGAGAGAGGGAGCATCCCAACTCACCCTAAGGGTGGCTGCCTAGTCTCATTTAGGTGCACCAGAGCTGGCCACATGCTAGGATCCTGTGGGCTGTCCCCTCTCAGTGGTCCTCCCACAGTGGCAGTACCCTGCTAGTAGCCAAATTGATGAATGCTCCACCCTACCTGGTGGTTCAATCCTGGTCACTGAGTGCTTTTCAAAATCACTTGCGGGAGGCACCTGTGGCTCAGTGAGTAGGGCGCTGGCTCCATATACTGAGGGTGGCGGGTTCAAACCCAGCCCCGGCCAAACTGCAACAAAAAATAGCTGGGTGTTGTGGTGGGTGCCTGCAGTCCCAGCTACTTGGGAGGCTGAGGCAGAAGAATCGCCTAAGCCCAGGTGTTGGAGGTTGCTGGGGCAACTCCATGGCTCTCTACTGAGGGCGAAAAAGTGAGACTCTGTCTCTACAAGAAAAAAATCACTTGCTCACTTAAGCCCTCCCAAGGCAGCTCCAGTGAGCATCAAAGTAAAAACAAAACAAAACTGCAGGACAGATCTCTGTCTCTAGGCCTCTGCCCACCCACTTCTGTGCTGGTCTTCCACTGCTCCTGACCTCCTCATTGGCTCCTGGAGTCCTCTGCTGATTTATTGTGCCCCCAGAATGATGTTTCTGGGCAAGATACCCCAGCCAGAGGAGGGTGGAGTCCTCTCTCCCTGGTCTCACCTTGAGTGGCTGCTAAGGAAATGTCTCTAGTCTGTAATCTTGCTCCTCCTCCCCCCTTGGTTTCTTAAACCTCTCTCCTCTCTGCCATCTTTAGGGTTCCATCTACTCTCCTTTAAAAACACAGTTTGGGACAGGATTTGAGATATTATATATCATATCATATCATATAATACATGCAAATGGAAGTAGGGATAAAGTCAAGTGACCTTTGCTGATATCCCTCAGACTGAAGCATGAACAGATGATGAATCAGAACTTTTATTAGTAAGTGTGAATGAAGGCTTTTGGAGGTTAAAAGTCTTCCTTAGGAGGATTTAAGAGAAGACACAGTAAGTTAGGTTTAGGCATCTCACTCCCAAGTGTAGTCAAAGGTACCATCAATGTGGCAAACCTAAAGAAAAACTAGAGGGATCATTGTATGACTAGAGGCTAGTGGAGTCTCTTTGCACAGAATCAGAGTTTCTGGTAGCCCACACTTAGCCATATTCTATTTGGAGTGTGTGTGTGTACACACTTTGTGGCATGACTGAAACTTACATAAGAGTTTGGGAATTTGAGACCAGAGACGAGAACATTTGTTCTAGGACGAACAAAGTGTCCTAGAATAGTTGTGGCATGATGGAGAGCTGAGATCCATTGTGTCACAAACAGCCGAGGGTTCTATTGACACTCGGTGCCATCCTGTGGTATCAGGCAGTTGGCATGGGGCAGACTCAGAATTCCATGAACCCAGAATGATGTTGAAGTAGAAGAATGAACTAAAGAGCCTGGGAGAAGAAGTGCATGGAGTGGCCTAGCCAGTTATGGGGCCGCAGAATAGTCTGTGACCTGAGATGGCAAAAGCACATGAGGAGTCTCTGTACATGAAGGGCCTTTAGGATGGAAACAAGAAATGACTCAAAGAAAAGTAGACACAAATACACAGGAAGAATACCATGTGAAGTATGGAGGTTATGCTGCCATAAGCCGACAAACTGTAAAAAGCTAGGAGAAAGGCCTGGGACAGATTGTTCCCTAGTGCCTTCAGAGGGAGCATGGCTCTGTTGACACCTCAATCTCAAACTTGTAGCCTCCAGAACTGTGAGACAATTAATTTCTTTTGTTTAAACCACTCATTTATGGTACTTTGTTAAGGTGGCCCTAGAATAATAATACACATACTGTTACATAACATTAGACATAAGAAATTTCATGTAAATAGATATCAAAACATTAAAAAACATTTTTTTTTCTTATAAAAAAAAGAAATGAATTAGTAAACTACATTATCACTAGGCTTTAAATGCTGGGTACTATGATAACAGCACTGACTGGCAAGGACAAGATTCCAGCCATCTACCCCATACTCATCCCATGTTTCAGGCTATATACAAATGTAACTTAAAAAACAAAGCTTAGGAAAAGGAGTGAGTGTGTCTGCCATATGACATATCAGAGCACCTAAATAGAAATTTAGTTCTTAAAAAATTAGAGAAAGTCACAATTCTTGCATTTTGAAGATTGAAATCTCTAGCAATATCTGTGTCTGTCTTAGTTGAGGGGTGAATGCTATGTCATGAAAAGTGACATAGTGGGAGTAAAAAGTCCCTCCATGCCAGCTCTCCCTTCTGTTGGAAGTGATTATTCTAACTTTTTAAAATAAGCCATATTTAGGAGTGAAATAGAGCAGCAAGACAAAACAGAAAATAAATGATTTTTGGTTGTTCCTTGATTCCATAAACTGACAAAAAAATCAGCTATCATTTTCTTTTTCTGATGGGACCAGGAATTTAAAATTAATATAAAATGCAGTGTACCATGAAAATAAAAGTCTTTGTCCTCTTGCTCTGGGAAACACAAGTATGGATATATTTACCAAATCTATATTAAAATTCTTAGACATACAAAGAGAAGTAGTAGTATAATTGCTGTGAGGTAAGAGTTAGTAAACTAATTTGTAGTCAGCTTATAAGAAATTTGATATCAGATCAATTTAACTCTTTGTCTTATACTGTATACTAAAGTTATTTCCCAAGGCTTAAAGATTTAATACGAGGTGGAAACAAGAAAAAGAGAAGAAAACATGAATGACCGTGTGCCTGATCTTGAGACGGGAAAAACATTTCTAAGCATAAAATGGTGTCAAATAGCATAAGGAAAAAGATGGATGGAAATAAAAACTCTTCTGCTTGTAAAATATGTAATATTGTGTATTTGAAACAAAATGCATATTTACCATGAATAGCATAGACCAAAGAATCAACATGCTTGATTGAATTGATTGACTCAATTTAATCATGCTTGATTATTGAATCACATTCAATAATGTGAAATAATGTGCTCCTATGACTAAGTAAATTAAAAATCCTGGGAAAAAAATGAATACATAAAAAAGAAAATAGATATAAGAAGAACTTTAACTTCAGTAATAATAATAGATAATAAAATTAACAAAATGATGTCATACTTAGCAAATAAAATAGCAAGATTTAAAACACAGTGTTGGCAAAGGCACAGTGCCTGGGGTACTCCTGTCCACTGACCCTGGAACTACGACTTGGCATAATTATTTTGTTCACTGTGGACTGTGTCCTTTGTAACCAGGGCAGTGCCCTGTGTGATCGATGCTTACTTAATATGAGTTTGTTGAATAAATGAATTTTCAAATTAAATATCTTTGGCAAAATGTCTAAAACTCTTGAAATTTCATCAGATTTTAATTTTTTATCTGTATTTTGATGAAGAAACAATATTTGTGTATCCTTTAAAAGTGAAGTTGCTGGAATTACTAATTAGCTTTTCCCAAACAGTGATGTAGAAGAAAGCAAAGGAGGAAGACCCGAATTCTCAATGAATTCTTCATCTTCTAAGGTTATAGAATAAAGTTAGTGATGGCATAGATAGTGAGATAGTCACTAATGTGCTGATGTGTGTATTACAACCTAGAGAAATAAATTCAATTTTCCAATTTTCCACAGCAAGTATATTCTAATAAATAAAATTTTCTATAGTAAACAAAGGTGAGTAAATTTAATTTCTTAAAACAAACAGATAAAACCAGATTTGCAAGACTTATAGACTTAAGGGCAATTGTATTCCATAGGTGAACACGAAAAATTATTTTACTTAAAAGCAAGAGTCTTACAGAAAATCTTTTTGCCCATCTCAACAAACAAGTTCTAGACAAATTCAATTTCATGACTGGTATAGAACATGTGTAGATGTATTGTAAACAGAACCTTCTACCCAAGCTGCTACTGCTGTTTCCTTGGCTGCTACTCCTGTTTCCTTGGCACCTTCTTGGTATCGGATTTATACATTTCTTCAGTGTTCTTTCTATTGACAAAGTGGATCACCTACTTCAATATTTTATGCTCTCAAATTCTTTTATTCTTAAGGTTTCTTAGTCAATATTCCAGTGACCTATGGTTCTAAGTAAAGTTGTCAACAAGGCAGAATCAAAGTGTGAATTTAAGATTTTATAACTCGGCTCAGCGCCTGTGGCTCAATCGGCTAAGGCGCCAGCCATGTACACCTAAGGTGGCGGGTTCGAATCCCCAGCCCCAACCTAGAGGATAAATGGATAAATTCCTGGAAACATACAACTGCCAAGATTGAATCAGGAAGAATAAAACCCTGAGGAGACCCATAATGGGTAGTGAGATTGAATCAGTAATTAAAAAAATCTCCCCCTAAAAATAGCCCAGGTCTAGATGGATTTTACTGCCAAATTTTACCAAATGTATAAAGAAGAACTAATACCAATACTTATCAAACTATTCTGGAAGATTAAAGAGAAGGTATGCTCCCTAACTCATTCTAGGAGGCCAGCATTACCCTGATACCAAAACAAGACAAGGATTCAACAACAAAAAAGAAAATTGTAGGAAAATATCCCTGGTGAACATAGGTGAAAAATTCCTCAATAAAATATTAGTAAACAGAACATCAAAAATATATTATACTATGATCAAATGTGTTTCATTCCAGGAATGGAAGGACGGTTAAGCATATACAAATCAATAAGCAGGATACATCACAGGAACAGAATGAAGGACAAAATCACATAGTCATCTCAATAGATGCAGGAAAGTTACTCAATAAAATTTGACTTCCCTATATAAGGAAAACTATCAAGAAACTAATCATAAAATGAACATATATTAGCTCAATAAAGTACACATATGACAAACTCACAGCTAACATCAAACTGAATAGGGAAAAGTTAAAAGAATTTTTTTTAAAAACTGCAAGAATATTAGGATATTCACTTTGACCATTTCTATTCAACATAGTGCTATAAAACCTAGCCAGAGCAATTAGGCGAGAGAGACATAAAAGCCATTTTAAGTTGTCTTTTTTGGCAGATAATAACATGATGTTTCATTTAAAGAAACCAAGATGGCTTGGCACCTGTAGCTCAGTGTTTAAAGTGCCAGCCATGTACACTGAGGCTGGTGGGTTTGAACCCGGCCCAGGCCTGCTAAACAACAATGACAACAACAACAAATAGCCGGGCATTGTGGCAGGTGCCTGTAGCCACTTGAACTTTCAATAAAGTTCTCCCAGCTACTTGGGAGTCTGAGGCAAGAGAATCACATAAGCCTGAGAGTTTCAGGTTGCTGTGAGCTGTGATGACACAGCACTCTACCAATGGTGACATGGTGAGACTTTGTCTCCAAGAAAAAAAAAGAAAAGAAAAAAAAAAAGAAACAAAGAGATTCCACTGAATACCTCTTAGAACTGGTAACAAATTCATAGGAGTTGCAGTATACAAAATCCACATACAAACATTAGTAGCTTTTCTATGCACAAATAATGAAGTAACTAAAAAAGAAATCAAGAAGCCAATCTCATTTATAATAGCTTAAAAATCTAAGAATAAATTTGACCAAAGAGGTCAAGGAACTTTATTGAAAAACATTTATGAGAGAAAGTGAAGGCACAAACAAAGGGTAAGATATTCCATGCTTATGAATTGGAAGAATTTATATTATTAAAATGACCACATGCCCAACGCAATCTACAGATTCAATGTAATCCCTAACAAATTACTAATATTATTTTCACAGACATAATAAAAACAATTCTAAATTTGTATGGAACTGAATAAGATCCCAAATAGCCAAAGCAATCCTCACCCAAAAGAACAAAGCTGGAGGCATCACACTACCTGACTTCAAAATGCATTATAGGGTTATAGTAACCCAGACAGCAAGGTATTGGTATGAAAATAGACATACAGAGCAATGGAACAGAGGAGAGAAGTTGGAAGTGAATCCACGTGTTCATGGTCAACTGATCTTTAACAAGTTATTAAGAACATATATTGGGGAAAGGGTGCTCTCTTCAATAAATGGTGCTGGGAAAACGGAATAACCATATGCAGAAACTTCTTATATATGTATAGGGTGGACCCCTACCTCTTACCATATATAAAAGTCAACTCAAGATGAATTAAGGTCTTAAATGTAAAACCCGAAACTACAAAATTACTAGATGAAACATAGGAGAAACTCTTCAGGGCATTGGTATAGTCAAAGATTTTATGGGTAAGACTTCAAAAGCACAAGCAACAAAACCAAAAATAGACAAATGGGACTTTAATAAACTAAAAACCACCTACACAACAAAATAAATAATCAACATAGTAAAGAGACAACCTGTGGGAGGAAATATTTCCAAACTACTTACCCACAGCAGACTAATATCTAGAATACACAAAGAACTCAAACAGTTCAAGAGTAAATATACAAATAATCTCATTAAAACATGGGCAAAGAACATGAATTGACATTTCTGCAAAGAAGACCTACAAATGGCCAAGAGGTCTATGAAAAAGTGAAATGCTTAACATCACCAGTCACCAAGGGACTGTGAATAACAACCACTATGAAACGTCGTCTTATCCCAGGTAGAATGGCTATCACTAAACAGACAAAAAATAACCTGCTGGTGAGGATGTGGAAACAAGGGAACTCTGGCTCTTTTATGTTGGGAATGTAGATTAATATTGCCAGTATGAAAAAACAGTATGGGCTCGGCGCCTGTGGCTCAATCGGCTAAGGTGCCAGCCACGTACACCTAAGGTGGCGGGTTCGAATCCCCAGCCCGGGCCCGCCAAACAACAATGATGGCTGCAACCAAAAAATGGCTGGGCATTGTGGCGGGTGCCTATGGTCCCAGCTACTTGGGAGGCGGAGGCAGGAGCCTCGCTTGAGCCCAGGAGTTGGAGGTTGCTGTGAGCTGTGATGCCATGGCACTCTACCCGGGGGATAGCTTGAGGCTCTGTCTAAAAAAAAATTAAAAAAAAAAAAAAAAGAAAAAACAGTATGGATATTTCTCAAATACACTAAAAATAGAATTACCATATGATCCAGCAGTTCCACTACTGGGTGTTTACCCTAAAGAAAAGAAATCAATACATCAAAGGGACACATACACTCTTATGTTTATTGCAACACTATTCCCAATAGCAAATGCATGGAATCAAGTTAAGTGTCCGTCAACCAGTGAATGAACAAGGAAAACACACACACACACATGCACACGTGTGCTAGAATACTATTAGGTCATAAAAAGGATGAAATCATGTCATTTGCAGCAACATGGATGGGTAGTGTTTGTTAACATCCCAAAGAAAAGAGCAGAGGTTGGTGACCATTTTCGATAAAGGTCCAGCTAGTGAGTATTTTAGCCATTACTAGCCATGCTGTTATAACCATGTAACTTTGTCATTATAGCAGATTTGTCTGGGAAAAGTAGCCACAGACAATCCACAGACAAATGGGCATGGACGTGTGTTCTGGTAAAACTGTATTTACAAAACGGGTAGGGTTTGGGTTTGGCTCTCAGGTTGTAAATTGTAAGCCCCAAACTAGAGTGTGAAGGAATATACTTTGGAGAGCAGATGAGTTAGCTTTGAGACGCATAAATGGCAAAGTCAGTCATTCTTCAATCAGCTTTCCGATTCCTGATTTAACATGTCACATTACAGAAATATGAAAAGTTCTTCCTCCTCACAGTACTGCCTTTGCCTGCTTTCTGAGCATGCCCTTCACAGTTCTACAAAATTATGTTGTTCAGGTGGGTAAGGGCTTACCAGGCTGAGCATAGGCCTATTTCCAGGGAAATTAATTTCCTTGGCATTTTTCCCTTGGGGACCGAGTTACTGTTCTTTCTAAGACAGAAACTGAATACCTCCATGAACAAATCGGGCCTGCTGCTCGGAGAGACCCCCGGATGCTACTCTTCCTTCTATGTAACACCTACACTTTATTGGGAAAATTCTTTGAGATAATGCTTTAGGCAAGGCCTTCTTTACACATTGCAATGATTTCAATTTCTGGCAAAGCAAAGATGAAAAGGAAATCTGGTGGAGAGATTAAGTTGGGGGCAGGTGGGAGCAGTTTCAGCCGAGCGAAGAACGTAGTACTTTTTCTACTGAGATTAAGCCTGACCAAGCCAGAGGACAGGAAGGATTCAGCTTTAACTAGACACATGTCAAATTAATTTCTTCAAAATAAATTAGTAATTTAATTGTGTTTATGCTCCTGATGGCTGGTTAAATAACTTTTAAAAAAAATATACACCCCTTGAATATTTATGGTGTTATTCAGCTGCAGGGTAAATTATTATTTTGTTGAGGTCTTTAATCTATAAATTCGTAGGCATAAATCAATACTTCTGTTTCCCTAAAATATTTTTTCAGCTCTCCTGTGGCTCTTTCCTTTTCATCTACATCTTGTTATCCTGAGATTCTCAACATTAAATATAATATTCTGGGGTTATACAAAAAGGGACCGTTATTTTGTGGGCTTGTGGTGTTATTTGTTTGCTGGGGTCTCATATAGCTGTAACTTCTGTTTCATTATCATCTTGCACTGCAAATTCATCTGATTGGATGTCCCCAATCACCTTTGAATCTATGACTGATTTCCAGGGCTCGCCATACATCAAAAATCAGTATATGTGTTTCTAAAAGAGGACTAAAGAATACAATACTTGATTTCCAAACGTTGTGATCCACAGCTGATGTTTATTTATAAAAGGTTAACCGATTTAGTTATTTTTGCATGGAGTTCTATATTTCTCTGTGCTTGCTTGTTTCTCGGGATGGTGTTTATCATTTTACCATTCTGTCTCAGACTAACCATCTGTTCCCCAGCCGGGGCCTGCCTGTGGGCAGGAGTGGCCACCGCCCAGACTCCAGCCTATTCGAGGCTCCCACGATGAAGAGAAGCACGGAGGAGAGACCACCTGAGCCTCCGGCCCTGCAGTAACACCGCCCCTCGTAAAACGGTGATTCTACATCTCTCAGGCTCATCGCCGTCTTTTCCCTCCTCCTGGTCTGAGTGTTCAGAGCCGCTCGTCTAGCACGTGGCCGCCTCCTCGTGGGGGGGGGAATGCGTGGTAAAAGACAGAAGTGAATCCCTACTGGAGATTTCCTTCTGGGGACCTGGCCTTGGCACCTCTGTGCCTTCCTACATCCTCCTGTAACTATCGCATTGAAATCTGCTTTGTGAGGCGGTTTCCGCAGCGTCCCCCTTTTGCGTGCACCGAGGCAGCCCCATGAGGGCCCACAGCCTCCCTGTGTTGGGCGGGCAATTAATTGTCTAGGCTTCCATTTCCCCAGTTTTCTGTCTGCAGCTGTAGAATTGACCTTACCTTCACTTCCGGCCTTCTTGGTAAAGGTGATATTTGCTCTGTTTCCCCCTCACTTTGGAACTCAGGATACTGTAAAATGTCTTTTCACGGTCCTAACCTAACCTTCCACATTCCTCCTGCCTTATTCCCTTAAAAGATTTCACCCCATGGGCTACATTCTTTGGGTTCCCATCCTTTGCTGAGGCTTTTCTATCCGTGGGGATAATTTTTTTTTATGGCATACTCTCATTCTGTTACCCAGGCTAGAGTCCCGTGGCATCAGCAACCTCAAACTCCTGGGCTTAATGATCCTCCTACCTTGGCCTCCAGCGCCAACGCCCAGGTGATTTTTCTATTTTTAGTAGAGAAGGGGTCTCTTGCTCAGGCTGGTCTGGAACTTGAGCACAGTAGATCCTCCTGCCTCGGCCTCCCAGAGTGTAGGATTATAGGTGTGAGCCACTAGCCCCCGGCTCTGTCCGTGGAAATATTAACTTCAAAAATGACTGCCAAAAAAAAAAAAAAAGTGAAACACAAAAGTGAAGAACTAGAAAACATTGTGGTAAATACAAAGCAAAATCTGAAAGTTACTTAGGAATGATCTGGCTTTAATACTCCCATCCCAGGGATATTTTAGCAACTTGGGCTGGGAAATCCAAGAAGCCAGGATATTGGATAGTATTTTAACCCAATAGTTGAGGAGAAAAAATCTGAAGGTTGGAAAAATATGATTTTGAATTGCTACAAATTTGGCATACAGAAATAAACAAAAATATAGGCACTGGCTCTAAAGAGAATCATCTTGAAATAAAGCTAGGGTACAATTAAGAAAGAAAGTGAAAGCAGATAATAGAAAATATCTAGCAGTTTCTGCAACATCTACAAAAATAACTTGATTTACTGCTAATTCTAACATATTGGACAAATATTTTAATGATGATTCCCAACTAGATGTACTATTGGCTGTAAAGGTGATCAGTTATCTGGTGTGTAATGTATTTAACGGGTGGAGGAGTTACATGGTATGCATCCACTAACCATAGTGAAGAGAACCACAGACTATTCTGATTGCTTTTTTCTGTGTGCTTTACATTAAGACAGAAAAAATCTCTTCGGTTGGTCTCTTGCACAGAAGATAACATTTTTTTCCTTTATAAATTTGTTTAATAAAGCCTTAGCTCATACACATTTATTTCTTTTTCCCCCATTATGTCGTATATTTTTCCCTCAGCTTGGACTTCGTGAGTACTTTGTTTTGACAATGGTAAATGATATTTAATATGAAAACACCCACCAGGAGAACATTACCCCTCTCCAGACCCAGGAAAACTCTCACCCCCAAGCAAAACTCTTTGAAATATGCCATTTTCTATCCTATTCCCATCTGATGGAGTCTAAAAATATAGGATGCAAAGCATAGGAAACAAAGACCTGTCTCTATGCAAATATTTCACGTGCATTTATTTACATAAATATAAACTAGCTATTTATTTAAAATGGAACAAAACTTTGGAAAATAAAAATGGTTGGCTCTCTATTTCCCTTTAAATATACTCTGGCTTTAATGGAAACCAGTGATAAAGTATGATATTTCTCATAAAATAGTAGTAGCATATTCTGTGCTAAAATTGGGGAAAGAATTATTAGCATAATGGTTTGTTTTTATTCTCTACATATCATTTACACACAAAAACTTGTTTATTATAAAAAGCTACTCAAACTTGGAAAGAGTATGTGAAATTCATGAGAAACAGATAATGATGGAAATTGGTGTTGTAGTCTATCACTAATTTCTCAGGTTCTTATTAGTTCCTACTGTGTAAAGCACGGCACTAAGGCTGATTGGAGAAATAATAATGAAATAGATAAAGATCCTTCAAACTGATCACAGATGAATTGAGAATTCGGGCAGGTGAAAGTGGGAATTGGGGGCTGGGTGAGCAAAATCTAGTTGAAGTCTAATCTGTGGCTGCACTGGAGGTGCAGACAGCCCCGTCTGACAACTTGCTGGAGTGCTGGGTGTCTGCTGTGGGAGGAAATCAGGGGATGCTTAGAGGTGAGCTCATTTTATGAAGAAGACATACTAAGCTGTGAATAAAGGTGAAGCTCGTGTGAGCTACTGCCCTGTCTAGCGGGAGGAGAGAGTGTCAATATGGCATAGGCCACTTTCTGGCTCGGACCACCGTGTGCTCATGTCCACAGACAAGCCGTGTGTAGAGACCACATGTGATGTGTCAGGTGAAGTATCAGGGCTGAAGAACTGGCCTTATATCTAAATATAATACAAAGGGGGCCTAAATAATTCTCTTTTAGCTGGACATGAACCGTCAGGCAGGGGCATCACAAGGGTTCCATAGTGGACTCAGGTGTTAGCCAGTGGCGAGCAGAGTAGCAGCTGTGGAGCGTCAAGTTCCAGGGCCAGCAAGGAGGAGTTGCAGGGTGGGCTGTTACCTTGGGATGCTCAGGAACAGTGAGTGGGGGTGGGGATGGATACTGTGGGAAACTTTTGGGGGATAAGTGCATGTTTATAGAAAATTGCAATTATCTTAAAATTGGTGTGGAATGCTATGGGAGTTCCCTGGATGGACAAAGTACTAGCTGGGAGGAGGAATGAAAATCTTGTGAGGAATGGGGTGGGGGAATAGGTCCTGATGGAAATCTCATGAGGAAGATGGTGGGGCAGGGCGGCAGGAAATAGGTCCTGAGTGGAATCTCATGAGGAAGATGGAGTAGGGGGAATGGGGCCTGAGTGGAAATCTCATGAGGAAGATGGGGTGGGATTAGGTCCTAAGTGATACACAGAATTTGGGTTTTAGAGATGGAAGTGCTTCGAGTATGTAAGGGGAAATCAAGTAATTTGGTTCTGGTGTGAAGGGGGAGCATTGGGAGAAAAGGGCGGAGTTTCCTGCAAGAGTTGTTATAAAAGGAAGGAATTGTTGATACAGTCAAATGTTCCAGAAAGAAGAAAAGAACTAGAGAGAGATTTGTTATGAACAAGAGAAAATAGAATTAGTGAGACCATTGAAGACTGAAGAGCAGAGGTCAGTGAAAACATGCACTCCGTGTATTTTTGAAGTTAAGTACAATGGCTTTTCCTCACCGTTTATCTGAATAGTATTATTGAGTTCCCCAGTGCTAATATGTACCGTGTGGCTCATGTCCATTGTACCTCTGGCCAAGAAGCCTCAGCAACGTTCATCCCTCTAGACGACGCGCCTAGCTGCAGTGGTATATTAGCTTTTTGTCACTGAAGAGTCATTGTCCCACTGTGTCCAGAAGGTGAGGTGACCTTTTGGTAACCACCTTTAAGTGTCCACCTTCAGAGTAAAGACGACCTTGTCAATTTAATTTAATGCTGTTTTAAAGGTGGCCACTAGAGGGCATTACCTTATTTAAATACAGGGGAGTTACACCTGAAAACACTGGGAAACTCCTTACGTTCTGAAGGGACCTAGTTTGGTCTGAAGGACGCGTGCTTACTCTTACAAGATCCGAGTTCTAATCTCAGGTCTTTCACTATCTTGCTTGCCTTTGAATTTAGTTTTTCAGGGTCTCACGTTTTCTATTATATATACGCTATTCCCTACCCAGAGGAAGTGGAATCCCATTAAAAAATAGATGTATATAATTTTATGGATTATCTGCTTTGTTCCCCCCCCCATATTATCTTTCCTTTCTTCCAACACACACACACACAGAGTCTCTCTCACACACACGTATCCTTCGTGCCCTCATCTTAGTGATTTCAATAGTCCACTTCTTCCAGCTAATAAGCGACAAACCAACCCCACTGTGCAGCTGGCCAGGAACAAATGAGCGTTAAATACAACAGTTTAAATGTAGCTTTTTAGACCGGGCACGGTGGCTCGCACCTGTAATCCTAGCTCTCTGGGAGGCCGAGGTGTATGTATCAATTGAACTCACCAGTTCGAGACCAGTCTGAGAAAGAGCAAGACCCTTTCTCTACTGAAAATAGAAAAGCTAGCCTAGTGTTGTGGCAGGGGCCTGTAGTTCTAGCTACTGGGAAGGCTGAGGCAAGATGATTCCTCAAGCCCAGAAGTTTGAGGTTGCTGTGAGCTATGATGCCACCGCACTCTACTCACTGTGACAGAATGAGACTCTGTGTCTAAATGAATGAACGAATGAATAAACAAATAAATAAATAAATGAAGTTTTTAAAAAAGGTTTCCCCTAGAGATAAAGATTTCTTTATTATTATCACTGAAAGTGAAATATTACCTCAATTTAAATAGTCCTGGGTGAATAGAAAGATCCCTCATACATTTCTAAACTTCTGCTTTCTAGTTCTGTTATAGACTCTTCCAAAAAAGGAAAATGGACTCAGGTGTTAGCAAGGTCAGGTACAACAATGAGCCCTCATGGGGGGTGGGGGGGAATGCCGTAGTGATGCTGAGACCCTGTGGTCACCTCTCTTAGATAACATGATCTGTATTCTGCCCGATTAGTCCTCAGGCCTCCTAAGGACAATCAGGCTTCATCCATACATAGGATCTGCCTTGTGTTTACATTTCATATATGTGGCATTGTACTGCCCAGTTGTTCTGCTGCAGGTGGGAAAAACTGATAGATTCCAGATTTGAAAAATAGAGAGTAGCGTTTGATAGCTAGCTGGACCCAGCTCGGTTCCGTCTCGGGCAATTTTGAAATGAATCAGTTATTTGAGCATACCTACCTTGTTTAAATGGAAAGTAGTATGGTTTAGTGAAGCTGGCCATTGTAGTTCCACTCTCATGGGTTTCCTTCTAAAATAACTTTGTTGTTAAAAATATATACCTTGAAAATTACATTTTTATATTTTAATCCGAGGCTATTACTCACTAACCGGGGCAGCCAAAAAGGCAATAGACTGTTTCTAATTTTCTGTATTTTTAAATGTTTTATTCGTTAACCACATTTCAATTCCAGTAAATGCCATTTTCCAAACAAGGGGCTTTGTGTTGCCAGAGGGGATACTGGGCTTTCCGCAAAGCTATGTGTGTGTCACTTTTGCTTGGTAATGATAATTAAAAACATTTATCTCAAAACTCTGGCCAATTCTTTCTAACTTCCCAATTTGTTTCACTTTTAGTTCCCGTGCGGATTGCGTTCTTATCTAACTTGAGTGTGGATAATAAGGCAGATCTATTTAGTGCTGAGAATTTGGCGCCAAACTATTAATGTTCGTGTCTAAAGAGGTCTTATATTCTTTCACGATTATCTATCACACATCCAACCTGATACCAAGAGAAATTTTGGATCAATGTGGATGTTGGTCTAAGTTCAGTTTTGTGGAGATTTGAATTCACAGCCACACTGGTCATCTTTAACCTTCTGTATCTAATCTGTGATGCCTTGGTTTCATTGTTACTTGAAGTGTTCAGCTCAGTAGAACATTATTTTAAAATGCTTGACTTTTTCAAAAAATACTCTTAAATTTTTCATCCAGGCTCTTTGTAAAGTGAATGTTCTCACCTACCACGTAATTATGCCACACAGCTGTCAAACAGGGCGAGATTCGAGTGACTGTTTAATAATACAGGAGCAATACTCTATTACGCACTTCTTGCTTATCTTATAGTTAGAGGGTAATTATTTATGTTTCAGGTGAAGAACAATACTCACTTTCATGCATAAGCAGATCCATAATGGGGCATAAAGAAGAATTATTTCACTGTCACAGTTCTAATCAGTGTACGGTTCCCTTTTAAACCTGTAACTGAACACAGATCAATATGCCAATTACTTTAATTAGGTCCCATTTATTTTTCCTATTGCTATATTTATCTTTGAGGTCTTAGTCATAAATTCTTCGCCTAGGCTGATGTCTAGTTGAGTTTTTCCTACATTTTCTTCTATAATTTTTATGGTTCAATGTCTTACTTTTAAGTCTTTAACTCATGTTGAATTAATTTTTGTGTGTGGCAAGAGCTCAGGGTCCTGTTTTATTCTTCTGCGTATGGTTGTCTAATTCTCTCAGCCCCACTTATTGAACAGGGCTTTTTACCCCCCGGTGTGTAGCTGCCTGCTCTGTCAGAGATCAGCCGGGTACAGGGAGATGGTTTATTTCTGGATTCTCCATTCTGATCCGTTGGTCTCTGCCTCTACTTTTATACCAGTACTGTGCTACTCTGGTTACTATAGTTTTGTACTATAATTTGAGGGTAGGTAATGTGATGCCTCCAGATTTGTTCTTTTTGCTTACGATTGCTTTGGCTATTCAGGCTCCTTTTTGTTTCCAAATGAAGGTTAGGGTGATTTTTTTTCTAGTCCTGTGAAATATGATGCTGGCATTTTGATGGGGATTGCACTGAATCTGTAAATCACTTTGGACAAGGCGAACAATTTTAGCAGTTTTGATTCTACCAATCCACGAGCAGAAGATATTAAAACGCTTCTGCCCAGCAAAGGAAGTAATCAACAGAATGAATAGAAAACCTACAGAATGGAAGGAAATATTCACAAACTATACGTCCGACAAAGGGCTAATATTCAGAATTATAAAGAACTTAAACAAATCAGCAAGAATAAAACCCCAAAACAATCCTATCAAAAGTGGGCAAAAGACAGGAACAGAAGTTTTTTTTGAAAGAACATAGACCAGTGGCCAAAAACATAAAAAAATACTCAGTACCACTAACAATTGGGGAAATGCAAATTAAAACCACAGTGAGATACCAGCTTACCCTTATCAGAATGATTATTATTATTAAACAAGTCAAAAACAATAGATGCTGGGATGGGTGCAGAGAGAGAAACGAGTGTTTAAATGCTATTAGTGAGACTGAAAATTAGTGCAGCCTCTATGGAAAACGTGGAGATCCCTCAAAGAACTAAATGCAGACCTATCATTGAATCCAGCAATCCCTCTACTGGGGGATTTCCTTTACAAAGGAAAGAAAGTCATTTTATTAAAAAGAAATATTTTTAATGTGTATCAAGTACAATTTGCAATTGCAAAGATGTGGAATCAACCTAAGCACCATTCCATTCACGAGTGGATAAAGTACACGTGACATGCCTATGCCCAGAGGGTATTCAGCCACAAAAAGGAATGAAATAACACCTTTTGCAGCAACTTGGGTGGAACTGGAGACCATTATCCTAGTGAAGCATCTCAGGAATGGAAACCCAAAGACCGTAAGTTCTCTCTAATAAGTGGGAGCTAATGGGTGGGTTACACATGGGCACACGGCAATATTCACGACATGAGAAACCAAGAACGGGAGGGCAGGCGGGTGGACCTGGGATAAACACTTACCTGTTAGGTACAATGAACACTATTCTGGTGATGGGCACATGCGAAGCCCTGACTTAGGCATTATACAAGGTATCCATCTGACAAAAACACTTGTATCTCCCTAATTAATATTTTGAAAGAAAGAAAGAAAGAGGGAAAGAAGAAAAGAAAGAAAGACATATGCCAGTTAGGTGTCAACGAAAAGGAAGAGCAGTCTGATTTCTCAGTTTCCTGATGTATGTGGTTAACTAAAGCTGAGAAATTCATTGATACTAGCAGACTGTTAACGCCATTTGTAAGTACCCGACTCTCTATGGCTTTGTTATCTGTGTGATTATATGATTTTATATTACTTGTGGGGTATTAACTTTAACAAAAGATATGTATGTCAGAAATAGAAAGAAGGTATATTCAATAGGGCCACTTAGAATATGATAAGACAACCAGGCTGGGCACGGTGGCTCCCCTTTGTAATTCTAGCACCCTGAGGTGGCTGAGATAGGTGTTTGAGCTCAGGAGCTTAAAACCAGCCTGAGCAAGAGTGAAACCCCATCTCTACTGAAGAATAGAAAAAGTAGCTGGACGTTGTGGCAGGTGTCTGTATTCCCAGCTGCTCAGGAGGCTGAGGCAGGAGGATCTCTTGAAATTAGGAGTGTGAAGTTGCTGTGAGCTATGATGACAGCCTGGTGACAGAATGAGACTCTGTTTCAAAAAATAAAACAAGACAAAACAAAGAGAATATGGTAACCAAATAATTAACAAATTTTAATGGAGTAACAATGACTTTCTTTTCTTTTTTTTTGGAGGCAGAGTCTCATTGCCCCGGGTAGAATGCTCTGCTATCACAGCTTACAGCAACCTCAAACCCTTGGGCTTAAATGATTCTCTTGCCTCAGCCTCCCAAGTAGCTGAGACTATAGGCACCAGCCCCAATGCCTGGCTATTTTTAGAGACAGGGTCTTGTTCCTGGTCAGGCTGGTCTTGAGGCTGCTCGGTGACCCACCAGCCTCAGCCTCCCAGAGTGCAACAATTACTTTCTTAATCGTGTCAAGATAAGACTTGGAGGCGGTAATTGCTGACAGATTTCTCTTGCTTTCAACTCTCATGTTTTGAATCTTACATCTGTGTATCTAGTTGCCTCTTGCTTGTATAAATGTTGGGTGGAATCTGAAAGAGGAATGAGAGACTTTGGGTTGCGTCTCCTTGGCCTTGTTTTCTAACTCTGACCACCTACTAAGATGGGTCCTGGGCCACTGACGACAGGAAAATACTAGCAGGAAGAAGGACAAGGATATTCCAAGTGCTTTGATGTCTGCAAGTGTGTGTCCCTGCCTGCCTGCAGCTGGCTGCAACCGAGAGCAGTGAGCTTCTAATCATTCGGCTCTTCAGCCACGACCTGAATGATCATACTCCAGAAATGCTTTAGAGGGGATTTCTGTTTTGCCGTAATGTGGAATTACCGGATATAAAGAATGATATCTCATATTTGTACAGCTACTTAGACTTTTCAATATGCTCCTGTGTACTTTGCTTATTTGATTTTATAGCAATGTGGGGAAGGTCTCCACAATGGGGATTTTCATTCGTTTCTACCTTTGAGGAGCCCAAGGGTCAGACAGGTTACACAACAGCCTCTAGACCAGTTGCGGTGCTGAAAATGATGCTGACACCTGGGTCTTCCCGCTGCTGTTACTGTGGCTTCTCTCAGCTGGTGTTTATACTGAACATTTGCTGTGTCAGCCTGTGTGCTTTAGGCGTCTCACTCCCTCGCCTCCACAGCCCTGCCAGGGAGGAGTTGGTCCATTTTACAGAATCCAGGGATCTCTCCAGCAAAGTGAAAAGCTGAGAGAACAACAGTTATCGACGGTGTCAGGGATTGTCAGAATATCATTGCTTTTTCTTTGCTCTTCGGTGCTGAGTTGTTAACTCCAGTTTCCTCTCTCCACCCTGAGATCCATTCAATCTTGTATTAAAAAAAACTTTCTGGGCTTTTGTGTTCGTTTCCGTCCCCTTCCTAGTAACGAGTCTTGGAGCTCACGTTGTATGCACCCTTGATTTGCTCTAAACCTGTTGAAGGAGAGACGAGTAGATGATTCTCTGCACCAGGAATGTGGTGCAGGTGAATTATACAGCCCGGAAGGCCCTGGTGACACGCTGTCCCCTCCACCAAGACAGCAGCTCCAGGAGGCACAGACAGAAAAGAAATATAGTGGTTATGTGCCAAAGGGTGTGTTTATAATATGACAGTTTGGAGGTCTCAGTGAAAGACTCACACTAAAAACACATGAAAAATGTACTTTCTTGTTTATTTCTATAGCAGGTTGGTAAGTGACAAAACGCTCCCCATGGCCCAGGGGCTGATTTTCTTGGTGTGGTGAAGGTCGTGTGCATTGGAGTGCGGCTCCAGGAGAGAGTGATTGTGCAGTTTTGAGAGAAATTGTAGCTTTCCTCCTCCTCCTCTCTCTCCCTCTTTCTAGAAAGTACACTCTTCAAATTATGCAACCTGCCTTTGAACATGACAGCAAGAACATTTAGATTCCAGGTTATATTAACGGATAAAATTGAATTTGTCCTGTGATCTTAAGCAGAAAACGTAGATTCTTAATATTCTAAGTCCTTTGCACTCCAGGACTTAGCCCAGTGGCCTGCAGTTTCTCTGGCCTTTGGCCTCAGTCTGAGACCTACACATCAGCTTCTCTGGTTCGGAAGCTTTCAGACGTGGCCTTGGCCTGAGTTTTGCTGCTGGCTTTCTGGTTGTCCAGCCAGCAGGCTGCCTGTTGTGGGACCTCGTATCTCTGTAATCCTGAGAGCAGTTTCACCCAGTACACCCCCTCTCGTGACCTATTTGTCTGTCGTCTGTTGGGTCTGCCTCTCTGGAGAACCCTGACTAACACAGATGTATCCCCTTTTCCATCTTACCTGGAAAGGATGAGCAGGTAGACTCGATCATATTTAACTGACAATAACGTTTTACATAAAATATTTCTGGGCCCAAGTAATGAGGCTCTTCTCTTTTCTCCTATTTTCTCAATATTTCTATAGTCACATAATCTACCCCCTTCTATCCCCAATTCTCATTCTGTAAGTCAACTATTCAAAATATGAACAAGTTGAAATAAGTTCTTCACTTATATTCCTTTATGGAAAATATCATTGCCTGATTACTACTATGCAATGGAAATTAATAAATACTATTTTTTAGAACCTTCTGTGTCAAGCTTATGATGGCATCGCCTTCTAAGACGACCAAAATTCCATATATAACACATACATTTATGCAGCCGTGTGTTTTAAAGGAAGAATTGTGTTCAGTATTAAAGTAGAATAACAAGTATAGTACAGTGGAGATTCAGAAATGATTTATTTGAACTAATGGATATGAGAAAGAGGGCATTTAAACTGTTGAGGCATGAAGAGGGTTAGGAAGAAGAAGCAAACTTGAACTGAGATAATAGCTTAATAAAAGCCACATAAAGTTGTTACAGTGTAGGCTGAAGGAGCAGAGAGGATGATGGTGGGTGTGTGTTTGTGTGTATGTATGCATGCATGTGTGTGTGTGCATGTGTGTGTGTGTGTGTCCGGGAGCCATAGCTGTTGAGAAGGCTGAATCTGTATTGTAGAAGGCTTCAAGTTCCAGGTTGATGAGATTGTATTTTATTTGGTATCAAGAGGAAAACCATTAAAATTTTTTGAATAAGTCATTCTTCTAAGAACATGGCTATTGGGAACAGCGCCCAGGATTAATTAGAAAGGGAGAGATGAGAGACATAAAGACTAATTGCAACATTGTTACTTTAGTTCATCTAAGAAATAATGGGAGCGTGGAATACAGCACAAAAGATAAAAGTGGAGCAGAGGCAGAACTCTGTGAGAAAGGACGCAGAAAGTCTTCTGAGCAGGTTGGACCCTCAGTCTTCCTGAGGACGGTGACAGCATCAGCCAATACCAGGAGGCAGAGGGAAGATGGTGTGCAGGTGCCTGTGGGGAAGACGGCACACGGAGAAACTTGGGAACTCCTAGTCTTTGCGAGCACTAATCTGTTCTGTATGATCCAGTGTATATTGACCCTGTTAGGAGAGCTTATTTATACTGTATAATCTGTAGTATTAACAGAAATAAGTGTGATTCAAAACACTTATAGGTTCATTTTGTTTCGCCATTCATGTTTGAGATGTCGAATTTGGGTGAAAATCTGGGTACACGAACTTTATAGAAAATGACACCATTAAAGCAGGAGATAGTGAAAGGTGCAGGGGAGATTAGATCTGACCCCGTCCTTACACACGGCAGCCCGAGGGTTCTGTTCACCACACCGTGCTTGGTGACTGCACGCTCTATTTCTGAAGGTTGCTTTTATTTCCACGTTATCCAGAATATTGCAAAGGGTAGGTGAGTGAACTAGAGTATGACTACGGGGGCAGGAAAAAAGGAAGCTCATTTTATTTAAGGCCGATTATATGTATCTCTGGGGTTTTAGTTTTCTTTGTGCTGGCTTACTTAAAAGGCAGTTGGTCAGACGGAAGTTGTGAGAAAAGAAATGATTAGAAGTGAGGGCTGTCCAGAAAGTATCCAGCCACGGAACAATGAAAAATAGAAACACGAATATGTGGCTGGATACTTTCCAAACACACACACGTACTTGTTTGTTATCTTTTGGATATTATCACATTAGTAAAATCTGGAGGCCAAGCCCGAGTCAAGGATGTTTTAACGATAGTTAACTAAGTGGTTATAGTCCAGTAATAATTTGAGGGACTACTTGAATGCAGATCCCTTGGCTTTCCAAGTTTTCTCCATCTTTCAAGTGTCTATTTATCCAAATATTCTACTTTCTTACTTTTACCTTTAAGTAAACTTGAGAGGAGAAAACAAACAGAAGCAGTCCATTTTGTTATTACTTTAAAAATTCTACTATGGAAGATTTGTTGCTGGAAGCCACAGGGACTTCAGGCTGAGTTTTCTTCCTGTGACTGTCATCCTCACATTGCCTTTGAGGTCCATGAGCACATGTGGTGCACAGGTCGGAGCTCAAGGCTTCCTACCTGAGTCTTTTTTTTTTTTTTTAATTAGATCATAGTTGTGTACATTGATACTGTTATGGGGTACAGTGTGCTATTTTTATATATAATTTGAAATATTTTCATCTGACTGGTTAACACAGGCTTCATGTCATTTTCTTAGTTATTGTGTTAAGACATTTATATTCTTCACTTAGAAAGATTCACATGTACCCTTAAAAGATGAACCATAGACGTGATCCCACCAATCACCCTCCCTCCACCCATCCTCCCTCCTCCCTTCCCCTCCCTCTCCCCTTCCCCATATTCTTGGGCTATAATTGGGTTATAGCTTTCCTATGAAAGCTATAAATTAGTTTCATAGTAGGGCTGAATACATTGGATACTTTTTCTTCCATTCTTGAGATACTTTGCTAAGAAGAATATTTTCCAGCTCCATCCATGTAAACATGAAGGACGAAAAGTCTCCATCCTTCTTTAGGGCTGCATAGTATTCCATGGTATACATATACCACAGTTTATTAATCCATTTGTGGGTTGATGGGTACTTGGGCTTCTTCTATGACCTAGCAGTTACAAATTGGGCTGCAATAAACATTCTGGTACAAATATCTTTGTTGTGGTGTGCTTTTTGGACTTCTGGATATATACCTAGTAAAGGAATTATAGGATCAAATGGCAGGTTTATTTTTAGTTCTCTAAGTGTTCTCCAGATATCTTTCCAAAAGGAATGTATTAGTTTGCAATCCCACCAACAGTGTAGAAGTGTTCCCTTTTCTCCACAACCACGCCAGCATCTGTGATTTTGTGATATGGTACTAAACATGTTACTTTGCTAGCAGTATTTCTAACTAGTTCTTATTTTTATACTATGAGTTAAAATTATTTTCTGAGTATATTAAGATAAAGTCCTTCTGAGTTCTTTGTCCAGGGCTGCTGGTTAACACCAGATGCCCCTCAGGGCAGTCAGTGTCCTAAATGGCCACACATGTTTCAGAACAACCATGTGGGTTGTTAAGTGAGGAAATACTGCCTGATAGTATGACGGCTGGTCTGCTCTGGGGGTGGAGGGCTTGTACATCCAACTGCAGCTCCGTGAGAGACTGAATCCTGTGTGTTTAAGCTTAATTGTAGCCTTCAGCCACCAAACTTCCCCAAACAAGCTGAACAAACAACCCCCCCTAAACTTTCTTTTGTTTTTTTCCTTTAAGAACAAATTAATATATTTATAATTTTAATAAAATTAAGACTGGGGCAATCAGATGCGTGACAATCTTCCCATTCTATTTGGTGAGAAGAATTTTGTGGTGGGTATTTTTACTAGCACAGGCTGAAACATGTCTGTAAATCTACTAGATAAATCTTTGATTAGGCAGTCAGGTAGAGGGGGGCTGGTCTCACTGCTACTTTGTATGGATGAAATTGGGGGCCGGCCTGAAATGGCTCAGGATGAAGGGGTACCCTGCGACTTCTCTTTCTGAGCTCTGTACTCGGGAAGCAATTTAGGTACAACTTCATGCCAGACTTCAGACAAGAAAGCCACACAGCTGCGTATTCATTTTCCTGATGTGATTGTAAGCAAAAGCATTAAGTCATCTATAAGTATCCCACAAGTTTTATAACCATTTAGCATAATCAATGTTTCCAGTTATTCACTGTGAGAGCTTCATTATTCGTTCAAGACACTGTGGGATTCCAATTCCTTTAAATCTGGGAAGTCTTTCTCTGCTTCTTTTGGGAGCATTTTTTGTGCCTGAAATAAATCAGGGTGTCTATTTGAATTTCTTTTTTTTTTTTTTTGAGGCAGAGTCTCAGTCACCCTGGGTTGAGTGCCATGGTGTCATGGCTCTCAGCAACTTCCAACTTGCTTCAGCCTCCACAGTAGCTGGGACCATACACGCCTACTACATGACACCTGGCTAGTTTTCCTATTTTTAGCAGAAATGGGGTCTGGTTCTTGCTCAGGCTGGTCTTGAACTCCTGAGCTGGTAATAGGCTTGAGCCACTGTGCTCAACTTCTATTTGAGTTTTGATTTTGATTTTTAAGTCAGAAAAAATAAAGCACACTCAATTTTGGTAAGTCAGGTAGAACCAGCAGTGGGAATTGGAGTAAGGGTCAAGGTATCACTCGTTCTGCCAGAATTGCCTAAGTAAGAAGCAATTATGCCGTCAAAATAGAGAAGATTTGCAGGGAACGTCAAATCCTGACGTCGGCTGAAAATCTGTAATCACACTGCTGGATAATGAAGGCAGAGGACCAGCTTTTGCAGTGCAAAGAAATCTAGACATGGGTTTCTTCTGGGAGTGTTATGGTTTGTGTAAGGCTATGGTATCATTCAGGGAGGAAAGGATTTGTTAGAGGCTGAGGAATTGCAAACCAGTCTCTGAAAAGGGGAAGAAACGCTGCCTGGAATCAAGTCAGTGCTCTTCAGAGTCACTTTTGTGCAGCAAGCTGGTGTCTGCTCCTGTGAGCACCTGGCACAACTGCACAAACTTAGGACTGAATGAAAACACGTTTGTAGCAGAAGGATGATCGGAGCAGAATTGCCTCAGACTAATGATCTACAAGAAGCAAGAAGTCAGTCCATTCTGGAATCAGTTTTTGTTTGTTTTTTAAATTTCTTTTTCTGTCATCGAAGAGACAAACTACACATTAGCTTTTTAAAGTTTAGCAACTATAATTTATGAAATGTAAATTATGGAAAACACCCAAACCAACAAATAAGTCTTTGATATGCTAATTTAAGTATTAATGACATATACATTACATTTATGTGTCATATTTGAATGTAATCATTAAAATTATGTTTTAAAAATGCCAGGGATGATGATTAAAATGAAGGTTTTCCTAATGTTCAAATAAAATCAACATAATATCAAAAATTCACATCAAGTTTAGAAAGAAAAGGTGCCAGTTCCTATTTGTAAACTCGTGTCCAACAAGGGTTGAGCCAGGAGTGGGACCATTTTTTAAGAAGTGTTTTAAAGCTTGTGAAATTAATGCAGTGCTTGACCAACATGGAGGGGTTTGAACAGGCTGGGAATTTGCGAGAACACACACTCGCTACCTCAGTCACGCGTTCTCCAATCACAGCCATTTATTCCCAGTTGGTCATTAGCTTCGAGTGTCTCCACCTCAGGAATGTTTATCTTATTTATGATACTTTTATGCAGTGTCCCCAGCTGGAACTGATCCAGTACTTCCAGTGATACATTCTGTCCTTTATTCTTGTTTTTAAAGAATGTACTTGTCTGTCTCTTCCACACATGGTAAGTTCCAAGGTAGGAAGGTTTACCCTAATCTGTATCACTTATTTTTGTTAGCAACTAGCACGTACCTTAATCAATACATAATAGACACTAGATAAGTATTTGTTGGCTGCATGAACATAAAGGGAAATAAAACAATTAGCCAACTGCATATAATCACATTAGAGTCATGAAGTTATGATTAGAAGTAATTCTCTTGTCATCCCGCTCATGAAATCATATGAGTGTGCCCTTACATTAGAGGTTACTATACTGAGTTGTTGAGTCCCACGGGTCTATAAAATCCATTTTTATTTTGTGACATGTATCCAATGTATGCCTTAACTCATAATTCAAACTGAAGTTTCATAACATTTTATGAAGCAGCATATCTGACGTCTGTCTCAGTTTAAATGAGAGAGCTTCATGGTCTTTGAGTGGCCTTGGTCAGGGCTTCTAAATCCTGGCTCATGAAGATCTCTTTCTGTTACCCAAGCAGGGCATTTCGGAAATGAGGATGTTTCACTGTGAACTAATTACGTGTGTCTTTTGCCCGATGGATATAGTTAATGCTGGGTTTTTTGAGCCATTCAGATGCAAGAATAATCTGAGAAGAAAAAAGTAATTTTTTTCCACCTAAATCTTCCCCATTTATCATTATCAATGCATCTCCTCTTTCTCTTTTTTCTGGTCACTGACAGTGGAGCTCTGGAAGATAGAATATAAATGATTTCCTCAAATTGATTAACTTTTACCTTCACTGAACGTCAGCTCTCTGAGAGCATAAAACCATCTATTCTCAATGATGGGTCTCCATCAGCAAAGACACCCATCATTTGACATCATGCTTTATCGTTTTGAGTTATTCTTCCTCAGTTTTGATCATGCCTCCTGTGTAGGGGCCAATTTTGGAATCATAATGATAGCTAACATTTACCGAGTGGATGTGCTATGTCCTACGCTGACCTAAGGGCTTTACATATATTCCCATGTGAGCTGTTGCAACGATTCTATTTGCTCTGACTCCACAGGTAGTAAGGGGGGATTAGGGTTTGGTCACCACAAACTGGTGATAGCACTTGTCTAAACTGCCTATTACTGAATTGTCCCATCTCACTTAAATGTCCCTGCCTGTCACTTCTCTCAGCATCCTGCTGTTCCTGCTTGTAACCTTCAGTATGACATCCAGCCCTTTGGTTCCTGACTTTCTCTCCTCCCCTTTCTGTTGTAGTAGGCCATTAAATATGAAGTATCTGACTTCAAATCAAAACTTTAGCTTATTATATCTCAACAAGAACAGTGCAATTAATCAAAACATGTGCCTGAACTCTCGACATAGTTTTGCCATCTTGGCATGAGCTTGTGTATGTCCACAGCAAAGAAGCCTGGAAAGCCAGTGGTAATGAAGTTATGAAAGGCATTTTCCAGAGATTGTTGAACATTGTACATTTTTCCTTGAAATAAATGTTCCAAAGCCTGGAAGGAGTGGTAGTCAGTTGGTGCAAAGTCTGGTGAACATGGTGGATGACAGATTCCAAGTCCCACTTCTGTGGTTTGAGCAGTGTTGTCTGTGCGACATGTGGTCAGGCATTGTCTTGCAAGAAGACTGGTTGTCCCCATTGACCACTCTCAGCTGCTGGTGATTTTAATCTTGAAAATGAGCTGTGTGGGCGAGCTGACACCACGGTGGATAATGATGATAACAAACATTGTCCTTTTCTCCCAGTGGTTGCACTAGACATCCCTGTGGTGGCGTGACCAGGTTTCATGGAACTGTAGCGTCTAACACCAGCACTGGACCACCAGACACATGCCAGTAGCTTTCTTTTGATGAATACTTGGTTTCGGACTATGCTTTGGTACTTTGTCTTTATCCAACCATTGTGCTGAACCTCGTGATTGTGAAAAATAATCCATTTTTCATCATACGTGACAACACAGCATAGAAATGGTTGACCTTTATGCTATGACAGCAGACAAAGGCAAGCTTCAAGACAATTTCTCTTCTGATGCTCTTCTAATTCACGCGAAGCCCATCTATCCAGCTTCCTTACCTTGCCAGCTTGTATCAAACAGTCCAGTGTTGTTGGAATAGTAACATCAGACCTTGCTGCCGATTCACACACAGGCTGAGATGGACTCGCTCCCACTGCAGCTTTCAGCTCACCATTATCCACCGTGGTGTCAGCTCGCCCACACAGCTCGTTTTCAAGATTAAAATCACCAGCATGGAACTTCTCAAACCGTCAGTGCACTGTGTGTCCATTACCGACACCCTTCCCAAGCACTTCGTTGGTGTTTTGAGTGTTCTGCTACATTTGGTTTGAAGAAGCTAAGCAAATTTTACCCCAAAATATGATTTCCTTGGTATAAAGAATATTTTGAATTAAAGGCTGTTCATGATCAGAAAGCATTAGAAGAGGTCTTTCCTCTGTCTATATAAAACTTGAATAACCTGATTGGGAATCAGAAAGGGGTGCTGACATGCTAATAGAACTGGCCCTGAGGTCATTTGAAGCAAGAGACCTGTCTTTCTGGTTAATCTATAAATCAATCTATTTCCACCCATCTACACTCATCCCCCTAGCAACCACTTGCTGCTCTCATACTTTCCACACTCTCCCCCCTCCCTTCTAAAAGGCATCTTTAAAAGTCTCTGACCATCACTGAGACTTTGGGTAATCATTCTTGTGACTCGCCCCATGCACATGGTATTTGGAAATAAACTTTTCTCTTATCAATCTACCATATTTGTGAGCTGATCGTTCAGTGAACCAGAACAAGGGAAAAGGGCAGGTTTCACTATTATCCCTGTAGGTTCCATGACAGAACTCATACTTGAAAATGACATAAATTTTCCACTTACCCATAGTTTCACAAAGATTGCTTTAAAAGATAATCACAAATCCAAATCTGCATTTGAAACAG
>CAUYQV010002785.1:0-50304 GCA_963574575.1 Galagoides demidoff
TGTCTCAAAAAAAAAAAGCACCAAACATAAAGATTGGAAATTAAAAAAACATTGACCCCCAAAGGGGCTTCTATCCAAATATACTAAGAATATGATGAACAACAGAGGCAGCCAGGTACAAAAATGAGAGAAAGACTAGTAGACATTTCATCAATAGGATAGCCAAATGATGAAGATACGGTGCTTTGAGTTCACTAGTCACTAAAGAAGGATAAATTAAAACCGCAGTAAGGTGTAAGTATCTATACACCATATTGGCAAATAGTAAAAACTCATGATATAAGACACGGACAATGGGAACAAGAAGCAATGGGAACTCTCACACAGTGCTGCCTGCCAGGAATGGTATAACATTTGGAAAAACAATTCAGTACTATCTACTAACTCTAATACAATTTGAAACAATTTAACATTATTTACTAACACTAATATACCTTCTGACCCAGTTGTTTTACTCCTAGGTATAAACCCAACAGAATATATGCATATATCCAAAAGGCATGTTCCAGCTGGGTGGCTCACAGGCCAGGATGGTGGTTCATGCCTGAAACTTCAAAACTTTGGGAGGCCCAGGCAGGAAGACTGCTTGAGGTAAAGAGTTTCAGATCAGCCTGAGCAACACAGTCAAAACCCCATTTCTGCAAAAAATAAAAAAAATCCAGGCATGGTGACACAAGCCTGTAGTCCTAGTTACTTGGAAAGTGGTGGCAGGAGTTCTGAGGTTACAAAAAGCTATGATGGCATCACTGCACTCCAGGTTGGGTGACAGAAACTGACTCTTTAAAAAAAAAAAAAAAAGCATGTATATGACCATATCTTTAATTGAATTGGGTTTTTTTGGTTTGTTTGCTTGCTGAAATAGAGTCTCACTTTGTCACCCTTGGTAGAGTGCTGTGGCATCATAGCTACAGCAACCTCTAACTCTTGGGCTCAAGCAATTCTCTTGCCTCAGTCTCCCAAGTAGCTGGGACTATAGGCATCTGCTACAATACCCCACTATTTTTAGAGGTGGAGTCTCTCTCTGGCTCAGGCTGGTCTTAAACTGGTGAGCTCAGGCAATCCACCTGCCTAAGCCTCCCAGACTGCTAGGATTATAGGTGTGAGCCACAGCTCCTGGCCCTTGTTTGTTTTAAGACAGAGTCTCACTCCCTTACACACTGGATAAAGTGCTATGTCATCATAGTGCACGGCAACCTCAAACTCTTGGGCTCACGTGCTTTTTTTTTTTTTTTTTAAAGGGACTTTAATTTATTGAGTGACTTGATGCTACCTTAGTTTCCCCTCTCAGCTCAGGTGATTCTTGTGCCCCAGCTTCCCAAGTAGCTGGGATTACGGGTGCCAGCCAGAATACCTGGCTAGTCTTTCTTTTTTAGTAGAGATGGGGCCTCGCTCTTCTTCAGGCTGGTGTTGAACTCCTGGGCTCAAGCTATCCAGCCACCTCAGCCTCCCACGTGGTAGAATTACAGGTGTGAGCACACCAGCTCAATTTCAACTCTTAAAAAAGGTTAAGTAATTACATTAAACATACTTTCCCTTAATTTTTAGTTGACTGGATTTTTTTTTTTTTACCTGTAATGCAGCCTTGTGTCAGCATTTAAGGACAGAAAAGAGGTAAGTATCCATTATGAGCAAGAATAGGAAATAACATTATTTTCTTTAAAGGAAAAAATTGAGTATTACTTAAAATCAAATAAATTAATCTTAGATTTAATAATTTTCCACTTTTGAACCTAAAATATAACACTGAATTGTATACACATAGTAAAAGATATTAAAACATGTATAATATTCATTAAATAATAAGCAAATATTCCCATATTTCTCCCAATATGACCTCTCATTTTAATTAAAAAAAAACCAGTCTCAATTTTCAACATCCTTTCATGATGTTATTAAAACAAGTTACCCATCGAAACATCATGTTGTACATGTTAAATATACACAATTTTTATTTGTCAACATAAAAATAAAGTTATTCAACCAAAAGTTAAACTAATCTTAAACAAAAGTCTTACTTGACACTAGCCAGAAAGTACTAATGTAAAGATTTTCTGGCAGAAAATCTCTTCCTTTTTCTAATACAGTATTAGAATGTTCTTGTTGAGCATTAGTAATCTATCATCAATTAAATTTTACCTGCTTCACCAATTTTGATTTCAGTTGTTACCCCTGACATCTTCTATGTCGGATCTAGTTACCGGTATTACAAATTCTAAATGAACCATAACAAAAGTTGATTTGACTGCTCAATACCAAGCAAACAGATTTCTTAGAGCTATGCCAAAAGGTATCTTGTCACATCCTTATATTATTGCATTCAACCTCCAACTCTCTCCTATTAAGTCCAGGTTACCACACAAAAATACCACTGACTATATAAAATAAATTATTATTAGGTTTAGTTTCAAACATGCCACCCTCAATGCATTTAGCATGAAGAAACAAAAACTGTTTAATATTTGAGTTTTTAACGTTTAAACCAGGGGTCCTCAAACTATGGCCCGCAGGCCACATGCGGCCTGCCCAGGACATTTATTTGGCCCATAGGGTGTTTTTGCCACTGCTGCCTGTCCTTTTAAACTATAGTCCAGCCCTCCAACAGTCTGAGGGACAGTGAACTGGCCCCCTGTTTAAAAAGTTTGAGGACCCCTGGTAAAAACACACATTTTTCAAAAATTAGCTTAACTAGACTTTGGCAAATTTACAAGCAACAAAAGACAATCTTCAGCATCGCATGAGAGAAGGGAGGGATGCCATAGAGTGACTACAGCTGCAAAGTCCATAAAACCAAACACACACATTGACACTCACGTGTGCATTGACACTAAAGTGTGAGTTCCCCCTCGTAGTCCTCCATCTCTCTCTTCCCCTGCCTCGCTCTCTCTCTTAGACACACACACACATTTACAGGGAGTCAGTGGTAACCTAAATGAAACTACAAGTAGTGCTTTAAATTCTCACTAAAGGCCACTTTTAACTGAGTTAAGGTCCTAATAAATTAAGGTGTTTATGAACTGATTCAAGACCATGGCTTTCAACTGTTTTAGTTTGAAGGCTAGTAAAATATATTCCTTAACATTTCACTTTTCACAAAAGGAGGCGGAATTTATCTGAACAATTCAATTATTAAAGTAACTCAAAGGATTTGTTCCAACACAATGGTACTTTACATAAACTAATAATCAACACCTGGGTGAGTTAATACACATGTTGATTGTTAGTCCCCTTTAACTTTTCCCCCTAGGTACCTTTTGTTGGATGGTGGAATGTTTTTGCTCCATCTCTCTTTTCTCTTTTGCTGCATCCACAACCAGTCGATCCAACTTAAAGAGAGAAAAAGGGAAAAATCAAATTTTTCTTCTTAAAAATCAAAGAAAAAAGGTATGATTATTTTTTCAAACATATTCCATATCATTTCACAGATAAACATAGCAATAAATCCCTCGATTTAAGCTTGCTTAAAAATGCATTTTGGCTAAACTTTAAAGTAGGTCTTTTTTTTTTTTATTTTTTTTTGCTGTTTTTGGCCGGGGCTGGGTTTGAACCTGCCACCACAGCATATGGGGCCAGCGCCCTACTCCCTTGAGCCACAGATGCCGCCCTAGTAGGTCATATTTTTTCTGGTACCAAATCCTCTTGAGAAAATTCTATATATCCTCTAGAGAAAATGTTTCCAAGAATAGTCATTGTGCATACACAATTGGAGGCCTTGCGATGGGTACTGCAATAATACATATTCAGTCCTTGAATAAGGTAAATGACTCTAGCTTAAGCTGCCTGCTGACCCACTCAGCAAATTCTGGTACTGACAAAGATATAAAGAAAAGACACTGGTGATTTTTTCCCCAAATAGCAAAGAGTATTACAACTAAACTAATGCACTCACTTCTCACAAGTTCACTGTAACAACTACTTCCAACCACTCAAGTGCTTCCCTTTTTCAACTTGAAAAAGCTCTCTAACATTATAATCAAGTCTAAAAGGCATTATCTAATAATTCCCCCAGATAAGCTAAAAGACAGTAAAAATAAGACAGGGTATGAAATCGTCACCTTTTTTAAAATTTTTTTGACTTGAGCTTCAAGTTCAGGGAAATCACCAAATGCTTAAGGTTCATTTTTAAAAGCTCAAATAATAATAATATAAAATCTCATTTCTTTTTTGTTCCTTTGCATCAGAAAGGATGCATGACAAAAGAATATAATTTTTCTTTTCCATGATGAAAGCATAATTTTATTTCCAGTAATACGTGATAAAAAATGAATTGGCTTCTTGAACTCCCATTTGCTAGAATAATAGTAATTGGGTTGTAACATTATTAATGTGGGTTTCATCCTCTACACCACTGGTTCTCAACCTTCCTAATGCTGGAACCTTTAATACAGTTCCTAATGTTGTGGTGACCCCCAACCATAAAATTATTATAATTATTATAATTTGAGAACCACTGCTCTAAACCAATGGATATCTTTCCAACTTTGAAATCCCAGTACCTCTGATTAATACATACTTGAAAAATGAATAAATAAAAATGAATAATATAAAAACAGACCATGAAGAAAGAATTTAAAAACTAAAGTGAAAAAAAAAAGGCCTTCTTATAAAACTATTTGATCCTTTTTTTTTTTTTTTGGAGACAGAGTCTCATTCACTCTGTTGCCCTAGGTTGAGTACCATGGTATCATCCCTCGTGGCAACCTTAAATTAGTGGGCTCAGGTGATCTTGTTGCCTCAGCCTCCTGAGTAGCTGGGACTATAGGAACTAGCCACCATACTTGGGTGGTTTTTCTACTTTTAATAGAGATGGGAGTCTTGCTCTTGCTCTGGCTGGTCTTGAACTCCTGAGCTCAAGCAGTCCATCTGCCTCACCCTCCCATAGTGCTAGGATTATAGGAGTAAGCCACCATGCCCAGCTACTATGTGATCCTTTATTCACCCTCTAACACAAATGATAATTTTTTTCTAAAGGAGAGTTCATTCTAGTCACAGAAACTTAATATTACTAAATAATAATGAAGAATAAAAACAACCCACACTGAAACAGAACTATAACTATTATAAAGTATCTGATATAGATGACAATTAATACTACTCTACTTTAGGCTCTAATACATACATATATACCTTAGTAGCACGTAACATTTCTAGCTACCCTAGAAAAATTTATATCCTCAAAAGTTTCTTAGACAGAGTAAACAGAATAACCATTATGATTTTTATGCCTCTAAATGAATGGCATATATATAATATTCATTCATTCAGAATGAAGTGCAATATAAGGCAGTCCTCAAAATATTTATAAATTTGTACGCATATACTTTACACAAAAGTATTATAATGCAAATCATGGTTTTCTGCCTATCAAATTGGTAGTAAATTCCTCTGTTACATCTCTACCCCACTGCTATTGCATCAAAAAGGAAGACAATTCTCTTTCTCGGTTGAGGAAGGAATATAAAGAAAAAAATCTCTCTCATCATGGTGAGGGTTTGGGAGAGGCATAAGTTGGAGACATGTGAAGACCAGCAGAGTCTTGCCTCTAGACACTAGTGACTGCATCAGAAAGAGCATTTGGAGTACAGTAGGAACTCAGGTTTGTGGTAGTCTCATGTTTGTATTAGCATTGGGCATTATGAATTTTAGGGGGTTCCTGTAACTAGGTAGGTGCCTCCCCCATTCCCCAGTGTTCTCAATCTCTTCTGCTTCCACCACCTTAGATAGCATCGCTTCTCCTTTTTATCTCCTCCCTCTTGGTCCATTTCCAGCTACTTTTAATTTGTGCAAATCATACTACCTTAAATAAAACGCTTTGCCCATAGTTTTCTGCAGCTACCACCACTTTACTTCATAACAAAGCTCATTTAAAATGTTACCAAGTTCTCCACTTGCACATTTCATATTCATCTACCCACTTGGGCCTCCAACTCAATGGAAACAGCATCTTTCATAGAGGTAACAAATAACCTTCCTGCTGCTAAACCCTTTCAATAGGTACTTCTCAGTCCTAGGTTTACTTGATCTTCTTTTCCAATATATAAAAGCTGATAGCATCTGTAATTCTATAGCACTCTGGGAGGCCGAGGTGGGTGGATTGCTTGAGCTCAGGAGTTCGAGACTAGCCTGAGCAAGAATGAGACCCCTGTCTTTGGGGAAAAAAAACTATAGTCCCAGCTACTTGGGAGGCTGAGGCAAGAGGATCACTTGAGCCCAGGAGTTTAAGGTTGCTATGAGCTATGATGCCATGGCACCCTACCAAGGGCAATAAAGTGAGACTCTGTCTCAAAAAAAAAAAAATTAAAAAGCTGATGAAAAATATTAAAAAGTAAAAGCTGATAATCATTCCCTCCTTTTCAAGACACTCTTAGCCTGTGATATCAGAGTCTCTTGGTTTTCCGCCTTCTCTTTCATCTATGTGTGAATCCAATTCCTCTGACCTAGCCATCTCTTAAAACTTGGTCCTTCTGTGGTCACTGTTCCAAGCTAGCTTCTAATTTTACTTGTTATTAGTGGATCTCAACCTTAACTTACAACATAAAAATCCTCAGATATGTTGTCCAGATCCCTACATTTTCTTTTAAATAGCTCTATAATTTTTATATATCTAACTCTCCCTGGATCAATTCATCCACTTTTGTGGTTACAAGCAACAATTATATGCTATTGACTTGTTTAGTCTGTATCTCTCTCTTGAGCTCCAGACATATTCATGCGCAAGTCCTATCCTCAAAAATCAACACATTTAAGCATGAATTAATCATGTCTCTCCACACTCAAATTGGCTATATCTGAAATAACCCTCAAATCTGTCTTCATCTCTCTCTCTCTCTTTTTTATTTTTCACAGACAGGGTCTCAGTCTGTTACCCAGGCTAGGGTACAGCGATACAATCATAGCTCACTGGAGCCTCAACCTGTTGGGCTCAAGCAATTCTCCTTTTTCAGCTATTCAAATAACTCAGACTACAGGTTTGAAGCACAGTACCCAGCCTCCAATTCCACTGCCATGACCTTAGATTCAAATGCCATTATCTCCTAATCTAAATTACTAAAGAATATCCTAACCAGCAACCTCCAATGAGACCATACTATTTACTAGGAATTACTGGCCTGCCAACTCATATAAGATATAAAGGGGGGAAGATACTATAAAACTAAAATTATTAAGTGTCTAAAATTATATAATTATTTCAACTATTCGATTGTAAGTCAACTCATGTTGATTTTACAAATTACACTGAGTATAAAATGAGCATGAAATCTAATGTCTGATATAGCATGTGCGGAGTGTGTAGAATCTAGGAAGGTCTTGCTTACCCCCTGCCAAGTCTGGCTTAGGTGTCCTATCCATATGTTCCTACAACACCTTTACCCTTCCCTATGTGGTGGAAAAGACTAACTATCCCTCAACATCTACTTTCTCTGAAGCCTCGAATTCTAGCAGGTCTCCTGGCTATGTGGCATTAAGGTTATATTTCCCAGGTTTCCTTGCAGCTGGTGTGACCTGTGACTAAACACTGGCCATTGGGATGTATATGAAAATGAATGTACAATTTCAAGGAAATGTCCCTAAAAAAATGGAGTATGTTTTTTCTTTTCCCCTTCCTTCTTCCAATTAGCTGGAATTTAGGTATGATGGCTATAGCTTGATTAGCTACTTTGAATCAAAAGGTAGAATCAAAGGATATAATAAGCCTGGGTCCCGGCTAATCAAGCAGCCACCATACTGTGTCTTTCATTTCACAGAAGGAAATAAAATTGTTTTTTAAGCTGCTATTATTCTTAGTTTCCTATCACTTACAAACAGATTTAAACAAATGGTAAACCCAGACAAGGCATTTATCACAGAGATTAAGTAGTCTGATGACTTATTGTTTTTTTCCTAATACATTAAATTCTATAGAGACAGAAAACAAAATATATGTAATTTATGGCATATGCCCTGCACACCATCCTTCCCCCATGATGTCTCAACACATACACACACACACTACACAATCCCTGGTCAATAAATGCAATACCCATTCACTCTTACCTTTTTCCCATTTCTCTAAACTTTGTTTTTCATCTCTAATCCCCTCCCCTTAGAAAGTAAATTAAACCACCTTGGGAAACAAAATCACCTAAAAATTGATATTAGTAAATCAAAAAAGCTCACCAATAAAAAAATACTTCAGAACAGATCTAATTAAAATGTTGATCATAGCTCAGTGGGTTCGAACCCAGCCCAGGCCTGCCAAACAACAATGACAACTACAACAACCAAAAAATAGCTAGAAATTGTGGCAGGTGCCTGTAGTCTTAGCTACTTGGGAGGGTGAGGCAAGAGAATTGCCAAGAGTATGAGGTTGCTGTAAGCTGTAATGCTATGGCACTCTACCCACATAGTGAGACTCTGTCTAAATAAATAAATAAATAAATAAATAAAAAAAATGTTGATCATACATGAAAAATAATTTAAAATAATGACATTTCTACACATACTCAAGCTCTTATGTCTATGTATAATTCTTATATATACACACAGATATTTGCATGTGTCTGTGTGGCATAAAAAAAAGTACTAAGAACTCTATAATTTTAAGATTTTAAAATATTATTCAAGTAGCAAAATATGTTTCTTTAGAAAATAAAGACTCGGTGCCTGTGGCTCAAGTGGCTAGGAACCAGCCACATACACCTAAGGTGGTGGGTTCTAATTCAGCCCAGGCCCGCCAAACAGCAATGATGGCTGCAACCAAAAAAAATGGGCAGGCGTTGTAGCAGGCGCCAGTGGTCCCAGCTACTTGGGAGGCAAAAGCAGGAGACGTGCTTGAGCCCAGGAGTTGGAGATTGCTGTGAGCTGTGATGCCATGGCACTCTACCCAGGGGTACAGCTTGAAGCTCTGCCTCAAAAAAAAAAAAAAAAGAAAAAGAAAAAGAAAAAGGAAAGAAAAGAAAAGAAAAGAAAAAGAGGCCAGGTGCAGTGGCTCACGCCTGTAATCCCAACACTCTGGGAGGCCAAGGAGGGGAGATTGCCTGGGCTCACAAGTTCAAGACTAGCCTGAGCCAGAGCGAGACCTCATCGCTAAAGAAAAAAAAAAATAGCAGGGTGTTGTGGCGGGTGCCTATAGTACCAGATACTTGGGAGGCTGAGGCAAAAGAATCACCTAAGCCCAGGAGTTTGAGTTTGCTGTGAGCTATGATGCCACAGTATTCTACCACGGGCAACAAAGTGAAACTCTGTCTCAAAAAAAATAGAAAATAAAAAAAGCTGTAACTTAAAAATGCAAATTAGGACAACAGCCCAATTATCCAAACATAATAAATTAAAAAATAAACTCAGCTGTGTATACTGCGAAACACTTAATTTTAAAATTCTCCTTTTCAGTACCCTCATATATAATGTATAATACAATCTATAACATAAGGGTTTTTTTATCTTTGATTTCAGTTTTGGCTATACACTTAACTCATACAAAAATCTGTTAACAACATCAAATTTCATTAAATACATAAAATGTCAAATCCTTCAATAGGCTAAATTTCTTTAAAACTACAAACATCGATGTATAATAGAAAATCAAGAAATAAGAGTCTAACATTACCTGTGCTCCAAGGTCTTTCATGTAGGGCCCAAGTTCACTAAACAGATCATATCCTTGATGAAAGAAGGCCAAATGGGCATACATAAAGGATAACATCTAATAGGGGAAAAAAGATTACCATTTTAAAATCTGTTCCCAGACAAATATTCCGAAATTTTTAAAAATCCTGATCCTTTCAACCTGAAAAGGCTGACTTTTTAAAAAAGTTTTAAAAATACTGATCCTATTTAATGTTTAAAAATCATTCTACAAGAGCCCAGAACATCAAACCTATTTAAAATTATAGGCTAGTGCCTGTGGCTCAAGTGACTAAGGCACCAGCCACATACACCTAAGGTGGCTGGTTTGAATCCAGCCCAGGCCCACCAAACAACAATGATGGCTGCAACCAAAAAATAGCCAGGCATTATGGCAGGCGCCTGTGGTCCCAGCTACTTGGGAGGCTGAGTCAGGAGACTCGCTTGAGCTGAGGAGTTGAAGGTTGCTGTGAGCTGTGATGTCACATCACTCTACCTAGGGGGACAGCTTGAGGCTCTGTCTCAAAAAATAAAAAAAATAAAATTGTACTGAGCCATTTTTCTTAAAAGAGTTTGACAAATATTTGCAAATACAATGAAAATAAATTTTATGTAAAAGTAATTCCCCGGGGTTTAAAATGTTTTAGACTGTATTTAGATGATCAAAATTAATTAGCTGATTTAAATAACCAAATTTTTAATAGCTTCACCATCTTCCTAGGCATATTATAAAATATCTATGTGCCCTCCAACCAAAGTCACTAGCAAACCTTTTTTTTTTTTTTTTTTTTTTTGGAGTTTTTGGCTGGGGCTGGGTTTGAACCCACCACCTCTGGCATAAGGAGCCAGTGGCCATAGACACTGCCTCACTAAGCAAACCTTAAATTGCAAATAAGATATAAAAAGATGAGAAAGGAAAATAAAAAGCTCTCAAAATAATTACACATACTTTACAACACCAAACACAACTTAAAGTGGGTGAATATTCATTTTTTACTCAAGACACAAAAATAAAATGAGTCAGCACTGATTTGGCCAATATAGGGGTTCCTTTATAGTCATTCCATAAAACTAAAAATGACATTAATAGATTGAGATTTTTCCAAGTTTTCCTATATTTTACCTACTCATGGAGAGAAAAAAAATCACCCTCATTTTATTAGTTTTTCCATGGGAAGGAATCATATAATTAAATGCATAATACTGAAAAAATTTTCCAAATGTCCATGATATTATTACCAAAAAGAAGCATCTATTTAATTCTCTGAAATCTAAATTTGGTCATAGGTCTTTAATACCCAAAAATCCTCCACAAATTTTTTTGTTCCAAGAGAAAAACCAATTAAATTCAACAATAAGATAAGAAGACAAAACTCACAAAAGAAAATTCTGGAATTAGATAACAGTAAACTTTATGAAAATAATGAAACCATGTTAAGCAATAGAAACCAATAAATAATATATATATATATATATATATATTTTTTTTTTTTTTTACACTTTTTAGCTGGGGCTGGGTTTGAACCCACCACCTCCAGCATATGCGGCTGGCGCCCTACCCCTTTGAGTCATAGGCACAGCCCTGAAACTACTAATTAGTATTTTTAAAAAATAGAGCAGGGAGATTAGTAGCTAGGACTACATAAAAATGTAAAATATGTCTTAGTAAAGCATCACAAGAATGGAGAAGCAAGAATCCCATGTACTCAATTCTAATATGAGGACAGTTAATGACCTAGTACAAGCTGAGAGGTAGGAGGAAGGGCAGAGCAGAGATAGGGAAAGAGGAAGGAAGGTGGGGGGTCATGGTGTATGACACACCTTTTGGGGGAGGGACATGATGATAAGAGGGACTTTACCTAACAAATGCAATCAATGTCACCTGGTTCTTTGTAACCTCAATGAATCCCCAACATTTAAAATAAAAATGTAAAATATGCCTCTACATCAAAACAAAAAATATGCATATTAAAGAAAAGATAAACTAGGAAAAAACATGACAAAAACAAATGTAATAGTCATATTAATATGCAAGAAATGTTACAAATCAGTATGGAAAAGATAAATGTTTCAATAGAAGAAGAGACAAAGGACATATACAGGGTATATAAGTGGCCAAAAAAAACCAAAAAAAAATTCTAACTCCTCTGCATAAACAAAATGGAAAACTGAATAACAAAATAACATTTTCTATCTATCAATTGGGGGTAGAGTGGGGAAAACTATAATACTTAGTGTTGGTAAAATGTGAAGACATGCTCACTCTCATGCAGTATTAGTGGAAATATTGCATAATGCTTGAAATTTGATATTTTTCAAAATCTTTAATCAGTGCTCAAATTCTCTAAGTAATTCCTTGTCTATAAATCTATCCCAAGGAAACATTATTTATTACATTTTTTTGGCAGGGGTTGGGTTTGAACCCACTATCTCTGGCATATGGGGCTGGTGCCCTACTCCTCTGAGCCACAGGTGCAGCCCCCAGGAAACATTATTTATTATAATGATCACTACAATGCTATGTTTTAATGTCAAAAACATGGAAATTACTTCAATATCCATTAGCGATTTCAGTTAATTTATGGCATTTTCATTCAAAAGTCAGCAAACTATGACTACACTAAACTATATTCAGTGCTACCCACCACCTGTTTTTGGATGACCCATAAGCTAAGAGTGGTTTTTACATTTTTTAATGGTTGAAAAAAAAAGAAAAGATATGAAGCCATGATACACAAAAATTTTATGAAATTCAAATTTCTGTGTCCATAAATAAAGTCTTAGTGGAACACAGCCATGATCACTCATTTACAACTATTTATGGCTGCTCATTACAAAGGTAAAGCTGAGTTACAGCAACAAAGACTCCAAGGTCTGTAACTCACTCCCTGGTCCTTTGCAAGAAAAGTTTGCCCACCCCTAGTGGTCACTCTCATTTGGTAGAATTCTACTTGAGTCACAAAAGCCATCATTAAATAAAGAACATTTAATGACATATGACTTGACCATATATTACTGAAAAAAAGAAAGTTTTATGACATAAAATGAGAATTATTCAATATAATTTAAAAAATATTGAATGAAATTCTGAAAGGCAGATAGACATGTTCACATACACCTAGAGGAAAAAGTGAGAAAAGATGTAAAGATATTAACAATATTAACAGTGATTCTCCATTGTAGAATTTCTAAGTGTTAAATTTGTGGGTTTTTCATTTCTACAATTGTGTTTCTACAATTAACATATGTTACTGTCAATCTACAAAATCAGTGAGAGTGATAAATATTATCTTTTAAAAACAGGAAGCACAAGATATTTACCTGATATAGCATGAATATACACATAAACTTTAGGCAAAAAATTGGGTGGGGACAAAGATCTAAAGTAATTTAAGTACAGCCTTTTGAGGGGAAAATAACTTCCATAAATAAATGAAGAGAAAAAATTAAAAGAAAAGTTATTTCTAGGATTCTCTAAATATGAAGAGTGTAATCATACTGCTACCATCCTGCTACTTTTTATCTTTAAAACAAAAACAGGGGCAGGCTGGGCACAGTTGCTCATGCCGGTTAACCGAGTGCTTTGGGTAGCCAGCTGAGGCAAAAGGATCTCTTAAGGCCAGGCATTCAAGACCAGGCTGGGTGACATAGCAAAAAAAATTTTTAATTAATCAGTGTAATAATAAAAAAATCAGCTGGCATGGTAGTGTGCACCTGTATTCCTAGCTACTCAGGAGGCTAAGGCAGGAGAAATGCTTAAGCCCAGGAGTTCGGGGTTGCAGTGAACTATGATTGTGCTATTGCACTCCAACCTGGATGACAAAGCAAGACCCTGTCTCAAAAAAATTTTTAAAGGTGGGGGACAAAAAAAATTGTAACTGTGGGTGAAGAGGCTCAGCAATAAAAGTGATTCTCAAATTTCATTCCATTGGTTTTATAACCACTTAGCAAAGAACAAGCCAAGAAAATGACACATCATCCATCCTAAGGGGAAAATTCTCAAAGAGATAATTAGGTAATATTCATGTAAATTCTCAATCTTTTTTTTTTTTTTGAGATGAAGCCTCAAGCTGTCCCCCTGGTTAGAGTGCTGTGGCATTACAGCTCACAGCAACCTCCAACTCCTGGCTCAAGCAAGTCTCCTGCCTCCGCCTCCCAAATAGCTGGGACCACAGGTGGCTGCTACAGCACCCAGCTATCTTTTTTGGTTGCAGTCATCACTGTTGTTTGATGGGCCTGGGCTGGATTCAAACCCGCCACCTTAGGTGTATGTGGCTGGCAACCTAGCCACTTGAACCACACCAAGCCCTCAATCTTGAACATTAATTCCAAGTAACACGTAAAATTATAAAGAAAGATGTAAATATGTTGAAAGAAGTTGTATAAAAAAAAAATTTTTTTTTTTTTTTTTGAGACAGAGTCTCAAGCTGTCACCCTGGGTAGAGTGCTATGGTGTCACAGCTCACAGCAACCTCAGACTCTTGGGCTTAAGCAATTCTCATGCCTCAACCTCCCAAGTAGCTGAGACTATAGGTGCCTGCCACAAGGCCTGGCTATTTTTTGGTTGTAGTTGTCATTGTCATTTGGCAGACCTGGATTGGATTCGAACCCCTCCAGCTCCAGTATATGTGGCTGGCACCCTAGCCACTGAGTTACAGGCACTGAGCCAGAAAATATTTTATAGCAAAGAAATTTGAGAGAAAATTCAAAAGCTAAATGTAATACTATTTTATTTTTATAAATTTCTAAACAAATCCTGAAATACTCGCAAATGTTTTCACATCAACCATTTCTAATTATTCATCAAACAGTACTGAGCATCACATTAGGATAAGAGCATATACAAAAAGAAGGTATAAAAGTCTGCTTTTATGGAACTTCCAGGGTATTTAATAGATGACACACATAAATAAGTGTAACACAAAGGAGGCAAAAAACGACTAAGTGCCATGTAAGAAATACAAATAAAGATCAAAAAAGTAAGAGCAAGTATGAACCTGGAATACATATACCAGATTCTACTTTAAACACTTAAATAGATACATTTAATGTTTCATATTAAAATACTTAAAATATCATTTCAATTGATATCTTACTGATTTTAGAATTTCTGATCTCCGTTTTGATTGAAGAACATTAATCTGAGGGAAAATACAATTGGTTAATCACTCATGCACTATTTTGAAGCCCAATTCATAATTCAATACTGTATAACTTGCTTAGTTTAATGATTTAATACTTTTCCAAAAGGCAAATAAAAACGAAGTTCAAGTTTTTTCATCCTTTGACCCTCTTTTTGCAAAAATAGGACAAATATACCAATAAAATTCTCATCCATTTATGAGCTCAAAGAAAAATTGGTCATTTACACTATATCACGGCAATAGTACTATTTTGATATCTGAACATCTGGGAATTCCATCTTTCTCCCCCACTCTCCTTATCTAATTGCTCATCAAGATTTAACATACACACAATCTTAATGCAAATTCTCAACACTTTATCACTATCCTTATCACAGGACTACTGCAACAGAACTAATCTCTTCTGTGCTTCCACTCTATTTTCCCTACAATCCATTCTCCTGATCTTTTTAAAAATAAATAAGATAATGTTACATCAAGCTTAAAATCCTCCAATTTCATACCATGGCCTGAGCCCCACTGTGATGTGTCTTCTACCTGCCTCTCTAACTTAGTTTTCTATTACTTTCTACTTTTTTGTGCTACAGCTATAGCATAGAACTACTTCTACTCTCAATGCCTTTGTGCTAACTGTTCTATCTACACGTCTTGACATTCTGCCTACAAGGGCACGAGACTATCTCTTACCAATTAGATCTCAACTTAAATACCATCTCTTCACACAGGTCTAAGATAACCCTTTACGCAGTGCCTAGAACATCCACCTTATTTATTTTACTCCTAGCATTTATAACCTTATCATTGTCTCTTCTCCCTGGCTAAAGTGTAAGTCTGATGAGATCAGAGTCTCTGCTTTATTTCCAGCTCTAGTCCCCAACTGGCATACAGTAGGCACTCCGTAAATATTTGTTAAATAATTGAATGGATCTTAAATAAGATCCATTTTAGACTAGACTTACCAAAAGATCTGTAAACTAAATCTCCTTTTGTCTTTTATGTGATCTCTCCCAACTCTAGAAATTCATTTTATTTTTGTCTGTTGTTATATATACATGAGTTTAATGAAATGTTTATCCAAGAAAAGAATCACTTTTTGCTAGTATTGCCAAAAGATTACAGAGTATCTGCCTTTTTAATATTATCTATTTTATAAAATATTTCAACATACTGCCCAGGGGAAAAAAAAAGCAGACCAAAGAAAAATATAAATAACTTTGCTTAGCTAAGGAGGTCTCTTCTACATGTCTGTTTCAATGCCTATTCAGTTTTGAGAACTAAAATATTAGAACTAAAACATTTTCAAATGCTCTAAGTAAGAGCAGAGGCTGCAAATAGCCTGTTGTTCAAACTTCAAATAACGTTAAAAGTACCTCTGTTTTGGGAGTCTTTTTTCCTATCTGGCAATGAAAAAACATTTCAGTTCATGGAGGAAAGAAGTAAATTCAAATAGTTCAAGAAGCTAAAAGATGGTAAACTTTATACATTTGGATATTACTTATTATTCTATAAAACAGACACTTTGGCTAGAAAATACAATGATACAATGGTTCTCATTAGAAAAATCCAAGTAATAGTTATTTATGGAGGTGGGAACCCTAACCTTGAGCTATTGGATGGATAATCTGTCTATAAGGTATAAGTTTGTAAATGATTAATATTTTACCTAACCCCCATATAAAATGTATAACATTAAGCCATTCACTGTCTCAGAAACATGCATTACCTATCTTCTTTCCAACCACTGGACTGTACTAAAGGCTAGAAATACAATCTAGGAATAGAAAAGAAATATAAATAAATATTTACAATAAGTATGATAAGTGGTATAAATTCAATATCAAGGAAAATATTATGGCCAACACAGAAAAGGAAAGGCAAGATTGATTTCTTCTGCCTGCAGTACTCTGAATAACCCCGACCACAAAAAAGGGAGCAAACTGGTGACAGGGCAGGTGAAAGCAATTTAAGGAAAACCAATTTTATGACAATATCGTAATACTCCAAACAAGAAACAATGAGACTAGGTTAGGGCTACAGCAAAGATCAAAAAAGAACAGATTTTACAGGGATAGAAGAGGAATTTTCAAGACATTCTGGTGACTAGATATCACTTAGAATGAGGAGAATATCTGATATAATTTTCTCATTTTGAACTTCCATGAAAATAAGAGAGTGACACCATTCGGGGAGATAAGGGCAAAAGAGAAAGAGAAGCCATTTTAGAATATGAGAGATTTTAGTTTGGACACAATGAGGTACCTCTGTGAAAAAATAAACTTTCCCATCTACATACAGGTAGCTATTCAAGCATAGGACATGATGAGACTGTCTGAAAATAGTAACGCAAGAAGAGAATAAAACCAAAGATGAAACTATAAAAAGGAGACTTGATAAGGCAGACAAAGGAGAGAACCCCAAGGCAGAAATTGAAAAGAAACAGAAATTAAGAAGAAACCTACAAGCAGTTTCAGATAAATCAAGACAAAAGTATATTTCTGGAAGGAGTGTGTGGTCTACCATTTCAGTGAAAGAGAATACAGGTGGTCCCCGTGTTACCGATGAGATACATGTCTGAGAACTTCTTTAGGTAGGATTTACATGTAACTCAGACGTCTGACAAACAGCACATATATGATAATAATAATAATATTACAATACTACGATAAGACTCAGATGTAATAATACAGTATAATACTATAACAATAATACCCCTGTATCATAATAATAAGTTACGGAAACTATTGTGCTCTTTCTCTGAATTCCCTAGGCTAACAGGAATGTTACAATTATTTCGCTCTTCTAACCAAATCAATAATAATCTTTCATTTCAATAATTAATCCACTACTATGCTTAGTGACAACTGATGCTTTCACACGTTCCATTATTCTCTCTTCATCCTTTATAACTGCTCCAATAGCCGAGCAACTGGAGCCAAATGCTTTCCCAAGAAATAAAGGTATCTGGCCTTTCTCCAAGCATTTAGTGATTTCTACTTTCATTTCTATTCTAATCACCTTTCTCTTCACAGCAGGCTTTACATGGACTTGCACTGAACTTCTGCTTTGGAGGCATGGTCAGAAGGGTAAACACAGACTCACAAATCAAATTAAAAAGTCAAGACAAAAGCAATGCTGCGCAGAAGCAACTGTATAAATGAGACTGGCTGCTAGTGTAAAGATGCTGCACCAAAAACCACTCATGCCATGAGGAAGAAACTAGTTCCCGAATTTTAATTTAATTATAAATTATCCTGTGGAGATCCTTGGGAGCCTGTTCATAAGCACAGAACACCAGGTCATCTGTAACCCAGGGACTGTCTTTAGTCAAGCTGGTTTAAACTAAAAGATGTCTATTGATTAAAATCTTCGTAGGAGTCATTTTAGTGGATGGGTTAGGAAAGTTGAATATTCACACTGTAGCAGGAAGTGGTACAAATGTGAGGTAGGTAAGAGGATCTGAGAAATATAGACTACTCATTCTAGTATAGAAGCCTTTCATCCATAAATGGAGTCTATTTCATTTTTAAATATCTAACTTCCCACTTACTGAACAGTAACTTAATAGGAAAAAATCTCAACGTTAATTTTCTACTGTTTTGCAAAGTTACCTAAGTAGTTTTAAATAATTAATTGGTGTGTGGTGATGATGTATTTTTTCTTTAAGAAATACCCCGTGAGCATAGTGACTTCAACAATCTCTGAGGACAACCACTGCTGTTTTGTAAAAGGAGATTTAGACAAGCTAATTCCCTAAGATTTAATATTTTTAGGCTTTAAACTCCACGATGTATAGGAAAACAAATAATGCACAAATAAAATAATATATTACACCTTCATTTTCCATGTGTCTTGAATTCCTCTAGAGACCTATCATATTCAAACTCATTTTAATTATACTACATATCAGACCAGAAAATCACCAAACAACTTGCCAAATACAGATCTCCAATTTTTAAAAGCAGCACCTAAGGCAAAAATATAACAACACTATTTCCAGAAATAATTTTCATTTGGCAATATGGTGAGCCTTAATACCTCTAAGACTGTACTCTAAAGAAATAATCAGAAATGTGGCCAAAGATCTATACATCAACATGTCATTATTACCTACAATAAGTGGAAATTATATTTTCCTGATTGCCAGTAAAAACATGAACTACCAGATAATGAAATATCAAATTGATATAACAACTCCACAGAATAAAACTTAGCATTTGCTGAAACATTTAAAAGTGGGAAAAGGGCCAGGCAGAGTGGGTCATACCTGTAATGCTAACACTCTGGGAAGCCAAGGTGGGTAGATTGCTTGAACTCACAAGTTCTAGACCAGCGTGAACATGAGTGAGATCCCGTCTTCACTAAAAATAAAAAACTGAGGCAAAAGGATCACTTGATCCCAAGAGTTTAAGGTTGCTGTGAGCTATGATGCCACAGCACTCTACCCAGAGTGACAAAGTGAGATCTGTCTCACAAAAAAAAAAAGGTGAGGAGAAATCATAATGTTAAGTGAAAAGAGGAAGACCTCAGACCAAAGCTATGCATATCCAGACAGGTGTGGATACACAGATATACAGATAGAAGAACATTTTCCACAAAAAATTGTATCTTAATTTTAAACTCAAAGAAAAGTATTTTTTCCTTCATGTAGTCATTCAAAAGTAATAAGCATTGGTTTTCTTTTCTGTTTTGTTTTGTTTTATTGAGACAGGGTCTCACTCTACTGCCCAGGCTACAGTACAGTGGCATCATCACAACTCCTCCTGCCTCAGCCACCCAAAGCACTAGGACTACAAGCATGAACCACTATACCCAGCCAAATAAGCACTGCATGAAAACATATACTGTAATAAAACATATACCTGAAGTACATAGTCCAGGGCTATATGTCTGAAACATTTTCTTGTTGCTGTCAGAATGTTTGTGGCTTCTTCAACTTCATGCTGTTTGTTTCTTTGTACTTGGGCATTTTTTACTAATGCATTTTCTTTTTCTTCACTGACTTTTTCAAATTGCTTCTTGGCATCTTTGAATTTTCTAAGATCTCTAAAAAATAAAAACATCAAAACTTTCATAAAACCTAAATCAAAAACTTCAACAAAATAACATTTAAAATTTAATTCTTGTGTTCCTCCATTTATTTGTTTCACCTGGCTGTGATATCTACCAGCTCTTCCAACTAAAACATACACTGTTTCTCAATTTTATATATACCCTGATAGTCAGCTAACATTTCTTTATTTAAATCTACATAACTTGAGGTAAAAATAACATTACAAAAACATAAAAGGCAAGGTTATTTTTTTTTCTAAAAAATTCATATAGACTATGATTTAACCAAATGATCTGTAAACAACAGTATACACACAAATCACTATAGGATACTCGTTTAAAATACAAATTCCAATGCCCTTCCTCAGGGATTACACTTCATCAGTCTTTGAGATAATCCTAGACATCTAAGAGATTTTTAAAGACACACCCTTGATTTTACTCCTATGGGTGGTCAATAGACCACATTTTAAGAAACAACATGAATTTCTTGTTGGAAGGAATTACTGAGTGAAAAGGCATGAATAAAAATAAATCTACATGCACACATGCATACACACACACACACACACACACACACACACACACACAAATTTCTAAAAGAATCATTGTACCAGCAAAGGGTACCAGTAACTTTTTCAATTGTTTGAAAATCTGAAACTCTTGATTCATTAATGATCTTAGGTAAGCCATACTATATCCTTTTACTTTTATTTTTTACAAGGAAACTAAGCAAAGTAACTTGAAAATAAATGATTGTTTAAAAAAAAAAAACACATACTAAAGTATGTGTAAGACAGACTTTAAACTCTTGAAGGAAGCCATAAAAGTTTATGTATAGATTCTGTGAGGACATTCTGAGTGCTAGTCTATTAAGAAATAATCTATAAGACATCACCTCCAACACGGCAAATTCTAAACTCCTAAAACAGTGTACTGTGTTAAGGAGATCTGATACTATTTATAGCTTACAACTTCTATCGTGTATCCTGAATACTGTATTACAATCAACTTTATCTGCAATTTTATATATCCTCAGTCAGGAATTAAAAGAGAAAAAGTGAATTACTAAAGTGATGAAGGCAAATTTTCCTAACTCAGTAAAGCCAGATTTGTTTTATTTCTAGTTCTGTTTTATTTCACAAACAAAATGTGATACATGTGACACAAAAGATTCAAAAGACTAATACGTAACAGAAAAAGGTATGTGTTTCCATGACTCATTCTCAGTATATCCATTATCTTCTCTTTAAAGAAAATGCCATTATAACAGTGGAAAACTTAGTACCAACTACAATAACTAATAGTATTTCAATCACTTTGGGGGTTAACTTTGTGAACAGCCAATCAGATTATTTATTACATTAAAAATGTTTTAAAAACTGTAACAACCCTCAATATGTATCCTGAACACATATTCATGGTATAAATGATTCACTGAAAGACATGAAGTCTGCTTCCCTTATAGAGTAATTCAGGAAGAAATGCAATTTACATTTCATAAAGCAAGCAAATAAAAATTTCCATTTTTTAGTAATTTCAGTAATTCATGGTCCATGATTTCTTCCAAAAGATACCAATTCCCAGATGTGATCATTAACTGGTTGCTTTTATTTCCTTTTTTCCTCTGTAACTGACTTACTCTTTAACAAAGTTCTGAAGCTGTGCCTTAATTGATCTCTGAGTTTGGTCAAACAGGATCTAAAAAACAAAAGATAACATTTAGTGGTTAGGAAAGTAAATGAAGAAAATAGTAGCTCTACAAACACTACACAAATCTGCCTTAACATTTAAAAAAATGCTCAAACAATAGAGCAACCTATTTCCTTAATTCAGGCTTTGGAAGATAACCTAAAATAGTTACACAGATTCCACTCAATCCATTATAGAAATTCCTTACTCCAATATATCAAAGCATATCAAATGAAAACTCCAGAACTACCATAGAACTTAGAGGTAACTCATTTGGGAAAACTTAGGGATTTAAACATGGCATGTTTTGAATACAAGTAAATGTTATAGTCCTTTGGGTTAAATAATTGCTAAGATTAGAGACAAGAATATAATTTTATTCCTTAGTACTATATTTTGATACTATATACTTAATGCTGATGTATAATAGCAACAACTGCTATAGATAATAAATGTCACACGGCTTGTTATGAGAATTCCAGATAACTTCATAATTTATAGACATACTTCATTCAGACTTTGAAACAGAGTTAGATGAACCAGCAGAAAAATCAAGCTTCAAAACAAAAAGAAAATCTTGTTTCATTCTACTAATAAAATACCACAACTTCATTTTTTCTAAAATTCTGTCTTCTGTTTTTTCCTAATTAAAACATGCACCCACAAAGTTATTCTTATATGACATCTCTGGGATATCCAAACTTTTATCCTTACAAAAACTGACACACCAAAACCCAAGTGTTATGATCTCTGCTACAGAATGTAAAGCAGGTCAACTATTTATTACCTTTGAGAAAGCATTTTTTTTAGGTCTCCTTTATACTGGAGTACTATGTAATTAAAATCCCACTGTACAAAATGCTACTAAACAAAGCATTTTATGTAATTAGGCTTTTCCCATATTTTAACAGATGATTTAGGGTCACATTTAAATCTTATAATAAATAATACTTTACAATTTCATAATTATTTATAATTAATAGTCATCTAAGGCCAAGCATGGTGGCTCATGCCTATTATCTCAGCACTCTGGGATTGCTTGAGCCAAGGAGATCAAGGCCTGGACAACTTAGGAAAACCTCGTCTCTATAAAAACTTAAAAAAAAAAAAAAAGCCATATTTGGGGGGGTAGGATCAGCTGAGCCCAGGAGTTTGAGGTCACAGTGCACTGTGACTGCACCTGAGAATAGCCAGTAAACTCCAGACTCAGTAACAAAGCAAATATTTACGTCTGTTCTTAAGTTCATAACCACAGTCTCATTAACCCTTTCATGAGAAATTTCCCTTCTACCAAGTACTATTCTAGCCAAGCGTGGTGGCTCACGCCTGTAATCCCAGCACTGGGAGGCCTAGGCAGGTGGATTGCCTGAGCTCATGAGTTTGAGACCAACCTGAGCTAGAATGAGATCCCGCCTCTAAAAATAGCCAGGTGTTGTGGTGGGCAACTGTAATCCCAGCTACTTGAAGGCTGAGTTAAGAGAACAGCTTGATCCCAACAGTCGGAGGTTGCTGTGAGCTATGATGCTACAGCACTATACTGGGGTGACAAAAAAAAAAAAGTACTATTCTAGGTGCTAAAATGAACAGAACAAAGTACCTGCAGTCATGAAACTTAGAAGACTAGACAATAAAATAAGTACATATATTTGAGAACAGACCGTATATGTGTACACGTATATGTGTATATACATGTTATATTTTGCCACATTTAATGCATACTTTCTGCCCAAATTTATGAGGGAAAATAAAGATGTGCATTATACATAGGTAGTACTAATTATGTATCTATATAAATGCTTTTATGATTTGCAATTATTTATTGCATAAAATTTCTTATACCATAATGTTAAAAAATAAATGCTAAAATTATAATACAAAAAAAACAAGTATTTAAATACGAACAAATAATTGAATTAAAAAATTAAAATGAAAGATTTTCTTTTTCTTGAAAGTTTAGGCCAAAAACATTATACACAGGAGCACATTATACAGTAAAATATTCTGTGTGTGTGTGTGTGTGTGTGTGTGGTGTGTGTAATTTCTGTGTATATGTATATAGGTGTTTGTATGTAAAGGCAGGGTAAATTGACAAAGAAATGATGATAGGGTAGATAAGGAAGTTCTGACAAGTTTCTCTGACAGGTAGTAACCTACTGAAAATAAGGAAGAAGGAATATTTGAGGAAACTAGCCACACAGATAGATAGGAAGGAAAAATATTCACACAGAACAGAAATAAGCACAAACCCTGAAATGAGAATTACTTCAGTATATTCAAAGAACTCCCAAAACCAAATGGTTACAGCCAGTCAGAATAGAGATAAGATCAGGGAATGAGCAGAAGCTTGATCACAACGGGTTTGGTAGGCCTCGGTTTATAACATCATTCTGATTGTGAAAGGGAGCCACTGCAGCAAGAGAGTGCTGTGAGTTCATTTATACACCATATTCATATGTATTTTTTCTTTAAACATGTCCCATTTTGTCCCCCTGAGTAGAGTGCAATGGCCTCACTAAAGCCCACTGCAACGTCAAATTCCTGGGCTCAAGCAATCCTCCTGCTTCAGCCTCCCAAATAGCTGGGACTACAGGTGTGCACGCCACTGCACACAGCTAATTTTTTTCTATTTTTGGTAGAGATGGGGTCTTGCTTGTGCTCAGGCTGGTCTCAAACTCCTGACCTCAAACAATCCTCCTACCTTGGCCTCCCAGAGTACAAATATTATAAGCATGATCTCCCTGTGCCTAATCTAATTTATGTTTTTAAAAGTTCATTCTGGCTGCTACCTTTAGAACTCATTGTAGAAGGCAAAGAAGAGAGGTAGAGGGACAAGTTGGGAGGCTACAAAGAAGTCTCAGCCAGAGGTAACAGTAGTTTAGATTTGGAGGTAGCAGAGAAATTATTGATAGTCGCATTTAGACTATATTTTGCTAATGTGTTGGACATTGAGCATATTGAAAAGAGGATTATCATACAAAGAAAAAGTTTTAAGGATAAAAATTAAGTTGCATAATAATTTCCCTGCCAAAAAATATTTTCAATATTATAGCCTTCATGGTAGATGCGAAGTTTGCTTGCCCGATGGCTCTCATCTCCACACTCACCCTTCTATAATCTCCTCCTCTTTACTGCCCAAGGCTAGAAGCCTGCAAACTACTTTATTTCTCAGACCCCTTTGTAAACTGAGAGGTTAGGTTCTGACAGCAGAAGATGATTTGAAATTAAGAGGTAGGAAAAAAGGAGAAGCCACTCTTATTTTCTCCTACTGTTCTGACACAGCCTCAGTGAGTAACCATGACCTCTCCAATTTTCAACATCATCAGTGGCCAATCCAATAGTGTCAATGGGGACTGTGAGTTCCTCAGCTCAGCAGCAGCAATAGGAAGCTAAGCACTGGCTACCTGGCCAGGTAACAGTAACAACATCCTCAACAGCAGAGTACTTAGAGGTTCTGGGTAATATCACTTTCAATTTTCTTCCTCCATTCCTAAGGGCAATAGGTACTTCTCAGCTTATCAATCTCTGGGTAGCACGACACCTTAGATTTTTTATTGCTCTAACCCTTCCCACACTTTTGCGACCAATTTCCTATATTAAAACCTTTCTGTCACAGATATCCCATGCGGTTTCTGTTTTCCTGAATAAATGCCAAACAATAGTGTTAGGGAAGAATCACTCTCCAGAATCTACTTCCACATACTTTATTCCTCATAACACCTTCAGATTTGGGAATGACAAATTCTATTATGCTCTTTTCATAGAAGTGTAAATGAAGGGAGACGCCTGTGGCTCAAAGGAGTAGGGCGCCAGCCCCATATGCTAGAGGTGGCGGGTTCAAACCTGGCCAGCCCTGGCCAAAAAAAAAAAAAGAAGAAGTGTAAACGGAAATAAAATTAAGAAAATTGACTAAAATTATATTGCTAATACACGTGAGGCCTGAACTCAACCTAAGTTACTTCCATCTACATCCTAAGTTCTTTTCACAATGTTTAAGTCAAGAAACACTGATTGCTTTCTGTCTCAGAAAGGGCAAGACACACACTAGTGGAATCTCCACAGTTTGGGGGAATATTGGGGCACATTAAGAGCACTAACATTAAAAAGATCAATATATACTTCACTTAAAACAAATCTGATTTTTGAAGGTCTAACTTACTCTAAGAGTGATTTAGAAGATACTTTGAAGAAATATTTCTTGACCAAAAGAGCTTCTGACATACAGTTAAACAATTTATTTGCCAAAAGTTTGCCTTTTCATATATAAACTATAACAAAGAACAAAATATTCTCATGTAAAACAATAAGATTTATTAGTTTAAACAAAGATGAGAGGAGTATTTCAAGGAAAACATTTAAACTATTGTATTAATTTAAAATCAATAACTTATGACAAAAAATTATTTTCACTATATTAGATTTTTAATAAGATTAAATCCAAAAGGCCATTTGATTTAATTAGAAATCAAATATACCAAATGCTGGCATGTAAAGTCAATAGAAAGCAAAAAAGAAAAATACCAAGTAGTCAAATAGGTATAAAACTTTTAGAGCTAAAATCATTAAACTCTTAGAAGAAAACATAGGGGTAAATGTTCATGATCCTGGATTTGGCAATGGTTTTTCTTAGGCAAGACATCCAAACCATAAGCACGAAAAGAAAAACTAGATAAATTGGACTTCAGACTCCTTCAAAATTTTAAGCTTTTGTACATCAAAGCTTATTTCAAGAACAATTTCAAGAAAGTGTGAAAGGAAACCTACAAAATGGGAGAAAATATTTGCATCATGCATATTAATATGGGTTTAAATATCTGTAATACATAAAGAATTCTACAACTATTATTTAACTCAACAAAAAACAACTCATTTTAAAAAAAATACAAAGGAGTTCTATAGACAACAAAGTAAAAATAACAGAAGATACACAAAAAGCCATGAAGCATATACAAGATACTCAACTGCATTAGTCATTAAGGAAATACAAATCAAAATACCACTTCACACCTACAAGGATGGCTATAATTTAAAGAAAAAAGGAAAACAACAAGTGTTGACAATGAGATGAAGAAACTAGAACACTCACACATTGCTGATAGGATTGTAAAATAATACAGCCTCTGTGGAAAACAGTTTGGCCATTTCTCAAAAAGTAAAACACAGAATTACCAGCGATTCCTAGATATATATCCAAAATAACTGAAAATGAGTAGTCAAGCAGATAGTTATATATGTCAGTATTGATACAGCTAAAATTTTGATATACAGTAAAATAAATATTGTTATAATTTTATCTTTAATAAGTTGACAAGAAAAAAGCTTTAAGAAAATCTAATTAACTAGGAAACAAAAATAAACAGATTTTATAAAGAAAATAAATATTGATACTCTTGTTCTAAAACAGATGCTAATAAATTCTGAAGCACTGAATAAATAATTACATGACAGTCATATCAATTAGTACTTTTTTTCTGAGACAGTCTCACTACGTCGCCCTTAGTAGAATGCTGTGGAGTCACAGGCTCACAGCAACCTCAAACTCTTAGGCTTAAGCAATTCTCTTATCTTGCGTCCCAAGTAGCTGGGACTACAAGCGCCTACCACAACACCCAGCTATTTTTGTTGTTATTGTTATAGTTGTCATTATAGTTTAGCAGGCCCGGCTAGATTTGAACCCACCAGCCCCAGTGTATGTGGCCAGCGCCCTAACCACTGAGCTATGGGGGCCAAGCCTCAATTAGTATTTTAAAATAATATTAAGTATAAGAAGCATATAGGCTGGGTGTGTAGCTCCTGGCTATAATTCCAGCACTATGGGAAGCCAAAGCAGGAAGACTATTTGAGAAAAGATTTCAAGACAAACCTGAGCAACATAGCAACATCCTGTCTCTACAAAAAAAGTAAGAAAAATTAGCCATGTAGGCCTAAAGACCCAGCTACTCATAAGGCTGAAATGGAAAGATAACTTGAGCCTAGCAGTTCTAAGACATCATAGAGAGCTATGATTAGGATATTACACTCTAGCCTGGGCAACAGAGTGAGACTCCATCTGTATTAAAAAAAAAAAAAAAAAGCAGCAGCATATGGCTTATAAACTACCATATTCCAAGGAGTCTTTTATAAAATTTATAAAGAAATCGTGTAACATTCCAAAAGTAATATATCCCTCTTTCTTGAAGAATATATGCACTCAAATAGTAAACACACTTATATATTTTTTTCTTCTCTTAATATTCCTGAGAAGTTCTGATAAATACACTTACAAATAGCTCCTAGATTATAGCAGTCTTTACTATAGGCAACTGGTTGGATAAAGAGGATCTATTGTAAGTATCTTAATAAGATACTGAATTTAAAATGACTTTTGCTACTTAATTCGTAAATACCATGTTTCCTCGAAAATCTACCCAAAAAATAAGCCCTAGCAGGATTTCTATGCATTTGTTAAATATAAGCCCTACCCTGATGATAAGACCTAGTGATGAGCACCATGCATTTTGGTGCGGAGCAGTAAGGAAGACTGGAATACCTTTTACCTGCCACAGCTCCTTTCTCCGAGCTGTTGACACTGGCACTTGCACAGGAGTGCATGTGGTAACCGCGGTTGCTGGCATCCTATTGCACACATGCAAACGGCTATGGGAAAGGAGTTCATGCATCATTAGCGCCAGCCCCACCAACAAGGTTGGCTCCCCCTATCAGGTTCCAGAAGATGACTTAACTGTATTTGAATAAATGTAGATTGTTGTATTATACTTAATAAAAATAAGACATCCCAGGCAGTGCCTGTGGCTCAAAGGAGTAGGGTGCCGGCCCCAAATGCCAGAGGTGGTAGGTTCAAACCCAGCCCCCAGCCCAAAAAAAAAAAAAAAGAAAGAAAAAGAAACACCATCCCCTGAAAATAAGCCCTAGTGTGTCTTCTTGAGAAAAAATAAATATAAGACAGTGTCTTATTTTCAGGGAAACACGATTAACTTCTTAAAAACTTATAAAGAGTGCATACCTTTTTGATACTAAGTTCACTATATCAGAATGAGAAATAAAATACACATTCTCTTCCTCTGTCTCATACACACAATCTCTTTCTTACATAGACACTCAGTGTACCTTTTAGAACCATAAAACTGAAAAGTTGTTAACCAATCAAAGGCACTGAATTCAACTTTAGTCATTTCATAAAGTACTACCACCTGAGAAAGTACTAAAATATTAACATGGTCATAGTAACACCTACTTACTGACACTTACTGTGTGGAAATTTATCATTTCTTGAAGACTGTCGGAAAACTTGGTCAAACTTGTCTATGAGAAAGAAACCAAAAGAAACCAAGTCATTTATGAGCAACTAAAATAGGCCACAAAAATGCTACTTCAGCATTTCTGACAAAAAGATCAAGTCACAATGTAAACAGTTACATTTATTCCCCAGGGCAATGTCTCTTCTTTCTGGAGATGCTCTGCAGAGAGAACAAGTCTACATGTGGAAACATACAAGTCTAGAAAAGTCACTTTCCCATCAATAATATCATGCTAATAGGAATGGCATAAATAAACCTAAAGGTAAAACTGTCTGAGTATATGCCCATTTAGGCATCTATAGACCACATAATCTTCAAACCACGTCCACTTCTCTAGGAAATAACTTACTCCTTAGGGAAAAAATACCCCTACACCACACAGTATAGCAAGGGATCTAAACTAATCCTGCATGACTGTCTGCCTGGAACGTATGCAGCACCCTCCCACTCCGATTCATACAGTTAGATTTTGTTCTTAGGTTAATGCTCACTGCTTGCCCCTAAGAGCAGCTACCGGTAGGTCTGATCCTGGTCTTCCTGCTAAGGACCTCTGCCAAATGCTTCAGCTCACCTACTAGCAAATAAACTTAGTAAACTGGGCAAAACAATAAGAAGCTGGATTAGGAGAGGGGTTGCTAGATATGTACAATACAAATCAACTAAGAATTACTACTGATCCTAGAAAACATTATTCAAGATAGCATCAAGGCATGACAGATTTTATACTTCTAATTTTAAGCATCACTGTAACTATCATGTAAGGTAAGTAAATGAACAATTCTTTAATGTCATGTTGTTTTTTTTCATTTTAACTGCAATTTTAGTAATACTAACCTCAACTACAGCATCATTACTAGAATACTGAGCCAGGTCTCGAATCCCATTCATGAACTGTTTATTTGCAACACAAAAGGCTTTTCCAGTATCGATCATGGCAATACAAAGCTTCACAAGCTGAAACACAAAACAAAATTACATAAAGTTGAAAATAATTTTACAAATAACTTAATTCAGCAAATGTTGGGAATAACCCCAGGAGTTAAACTAGCTAAGATAAATAATGTTTCATCAATAAACCCAAAATGGACCAATTGAAAATTCTTTTTTCCTTTGGCTTATAAAGTAAATTCATAGGAGAGTTGTACTAAAAAAGTTGACCTTTCAGGATCTAGAGGCTGTCTGACAGTAACACTGAAAAAAAATCCTTTCATCAAGTCAAATTCAATCCCAAAAATCAAGTCCATAAAAACAAACATCTCCTAGAAGAAAGAAAAGGGTAAGCAAGCAATATAAAAAGAGATTTAAATTTTATTTAAACTGCAAAATATTAGCAGAAAGATATAGAGTAAACCAGTACAATAGGTTAGTCATGCTGATCATTTCAATATCAGTCTATCAAAAGCAGATAACTAAACTGATTAATCAATTGCTTACTCAAAAAAAAAAAAACTTCTCGAATGTTCTAGGCATTGTCTAGGTTGTAGTACTGAGCTTTTCATTTTTTCTTTCTTTTCTCTCTCCCTTCCTCCCTCCCTTTTTACCCCTTTCCGTCCTTCTTTTTTTTTTTTTTCAGACATAGAACACTTTCTTTAGACAAAATCTTGGGTGAATGTCAAATATTAAAACATAGATGAAAGCGAAACTGCTCTGAAGGAGAGAGGAGTACTGAGAGGTATGGGAAGGGGAACACTAAGAAGAAGAAAAAGAGCCAAGAAAAATGTAAGAAAACTCCTAAAGGATCTCAAGAGTATAATTTAAAACTGTTGCCCTAAAGCCTAGAAGAACAGAAATTAAAAACATAATTTCTGCTCTCAGGGAGCTCTAATTCTAACCAGTGAACAAGCAGATAAATTCTATAGCACACAAACACAACTGCTACAACGTGCATGAATAAGGGAAGACCTAACCAGGACTATGGGGACAAAACGAAGGATTATTGCAAAGGCAATACAAGATACTGCTGAACTTTTCAGAGCTTTTGATAAATTAATGTACATCAAAGAGAGGAGGTATAATATGCAACATTTCTCAAAAACATTTGAAAGTGGAATGCTATTTGGAGGAAGCATTCTCACAGGACCAATGTTCCACAAAACACACTATGAAAAATGCTGGCAGAGACAAGTCTTTTAAATAGTTTGCTATTTACAAAATAAAACATAACGTCTTACCAGAAAAACTGATTATAAAGTTCATATGGCGTAGCCACCATGCAAGAAGAGAAAAATTATTTTTTGTGAGAAGAATAATGAGGGAACATTAGCCCTAGATGGTATTAAAATTTATTAGTAAGATGTAGTAATTAGAACTCTGGTAGTGAATGTGAATAGACAAACTGATCAATGGAGCAGAATATAGACTCAAAAACCAGATACAAATATACAGTATTTGATTAAAGAAATATTCCAGCAAGTGGGGGTGGGCAAAGTATCCAATAACTGAAATCAGAGACATTGGAAAGGCATCTGAAGAGATAGGAAAGAGAAACTAAAGTGGATTCTAAAACCTCAAAATTAATTTCAGATGGAATAAAAATTTAAACATAAAAATGAAATTAGCAAACTAAGACAAAACCAGAGGATTTTCTTTTTTTTTTTTTGAGACAGAGTCTCACTATGTTGTCCTGGATAGAGTGCCATGGCGTCATAGCTCACAGCAACCTAAACTCTTGGGATCAAGCGATTCTCCTGCTTCAGATTCCCGAGTAGCTGGGACACAGGCACCCAGAGATTTTTTGGTTGCAGTTGTCATTGCTGTTTAGCAGGCCCGGGCGGGCTCGAACCCGCCAGCTTCAGTGTATGTCCTATTCACTGAACTATAGGTGCCAAGCCCAGAGGAGTTTTGTTTTGTTTTGTTTTTTAAGGAGTCCAGGCTGGAGTACAGCAGCATGATCATGGCTCACTGCAACCTCAAACTCCTAGGATCAAGCGATCCTCCTACCTCAGCCTTATAACAGCTGGGACTACAGGCTCATGCCACCATGCTTGGCTAATTTTTCTTATTTTTTGTAGAGACAGAGTCTCTCACTATGTTGCCCATGCTGGACTTGAACTCCTGACCTTAAGTGATCCTCAGCCTGGCCTGGCCAAAAAGTGCTGAGATTACAAGCATGAGCCATCATGCCTGGTGGAAGATTTTTTTTTTGAGACAGGGTTTTGCTCTGTTGCCTGGGCAAGAGTGCAGTGGCATCATTTAAGTTCACTACAACCTCAAACTCCTAGGCTCAAGCCAATTTTCCTGCCTCCATCTTCCAAAGTGCTAGCATGAGCCACTGCACCTAGTCTGACTGAGGATTTTCTTTTTAATAATCTCAAAGTGGGAAAAGCCTGAGAGGAACACAAACCATGAAAGCCATAGAAGAAAGAAACTGATAAATTCAGCTAAATAAAACATTTCTGTGAGGATAAAAACAATAAATATAATTAAAGATAAAAATATAGGAAAATCAGGTGGCGCCTGTGGCTCAAAAGGGTAGGACACTGGTCCCATATGCCGGAAGTGGTGGGTTCAAACCCAGCCCCAGCCAAAAAAAAAAGGGGGGGGGGCAAATATTAACAACAAATCACAAGGAACTAATTTCCTTACCATAAGAAAGAGCATACAAATCATTTTGAAAATCCATCCACTAGATAAAATGGGTGACATATACAAATGATTCCAAAAAAGGAAATAAAAATGTGTTAAATCCATGAATAGATCTTTAGTCTCACTCACAAAAAAAGAAATGGAAATTAGTATTTATTTCAGAACAGGAAAGATCAAAAGGTTTCACAACATGCTGTTTTAGTGAGGGCAGGTATGGGGAAACAGGTACTGTCATCAATTTCGGGGCGTGTAAATTGCTACAATTTATATGTAAGGCAATTTAGCAAGATCTATCAAAATTTAAAAACCCATACCTTCTACTTAGCAATCTCACTTTTAAATGTGTATCATATAGACAGATTTTCATATGAGCCACATGACACATGTAAAGTTATTCATGGGAGTCACAGTAAAATATTGATATCTAAGTGTCCATCAGTAGACAACCAGATAAATAATTATGATCATCCATACAATATAATGCAGTTTAGCCATTTAAAAATGAGACATCTTTAAAACCAATAACAAATAACACATTAAAAATATTAAAAGAAAAATCAAAATGGAGAACAAGGCTAATGTTTTTGTTCAAATGGGGAGAGTCATTTTATATATTTAGAAAATTTCTGGAAGGACACAAAAGAGACTAGGCAGTGCACTCCTCTAGGAACGAGATTAGAAAACAACGAATTTTCACTGAGTGCACACTTTTTGCCTTTAAATTTTGTGCCACATAGGTGACATTATTTGTTTGACATAGTAAATAATTCAAAAATAATTAAATCAAAAGTTTCCACAAAAACAGAGAGACAGGTTAATAGTAAAACATTATAGTTAAAAACACAGGATCCTTATTGTGCTAACATTCAAATCCTGCTGCTATACTTAGCTAAGTGAGCCTGAGTGACCTGGAATTCAACAAACTTCAATTTCTTCTCCCATACAGTCCATAACAATGGTACCAAACCATATAAAGTTACTAGAAAGAGGGTCAGACAATGCACATAAAGATTTTAGCACAAACTGTTACTGGCACATAGTAATTACTGAATAGGGATTTCTGCTTATTTGTCACAGGTTTTCTTATTGTTATTTGCTTTTGTCTTGCTTTACTAAGAAACAAACTTGAACAATTTTATTTATTTAAGAAGAAGAGGTGGTAGAAAGAGGAGAGATGGATAAAGCAAAGTCCCAAGGAGGTAGAAGGTTAGAATTCCATAGAAAAAAAGCCACTTATCACTAAAATGGAAGGGAAAAACTAAAGAACAAATTCTGTTAAGTATCTAGATTTGGGCAAGAAATAAAGGTATGCCCACCAAGCAAAAGGAATAGGCAAGGTCATCTGCTAAGAATGAAGAACAAAGTGGTAAATCTTGAGAAAACAGTAAAGTATTGAAAACTGCTAATGGAAAAATGAGGGATCTGAATGGGTTTTAAAAAAAATTGCTTTTTATCAAGAATTTCAGGAATATGTAGCTCCATCAGGTGGCCACCCTGAACAGCTGCATAACATTTGGGGTGGAGGAGCAGGGTTATAACCTCTGTAAGATGACCACACAAGGCACTGTAACCAACTAGTCAACATATAGAGATGGTCAACATAAAGCACTAGGCCTACCATACTGATACATACATGTGGTGCATGTCTAGTCTATGAAAATTAGGTCAACCTAAGGAGCTGGTCAATATAGGGAGGTAGTCAACTATGGAGGTTCTACTATAAATGGTTACACAAGACGCAATTCTGCAAAGTACATGTTACAGAAAAGAAATGAAGGTTTCTGAAGGGAAATAATGATGTAGTGAAATTAAGAACAGAATGAAAGGGCTCCTAGCAGCATTATTTATAATAGCCAAAAAGAGAAACAATCCAAATGTCCATCAACTGATGAATGGATAAACAAAACACAGTACATCCATAAAAGGGCATATTACTCATCACTAAAAAGGAAGTACGATATACGCTACAATATGGATGAACCTTAAAAACATAACACTAAGTGAAAGAAGCATGTCACAAAAGGACAAATATTGCACAATTCCATTTATATAAAATTTCCAGAATAGGCAAATCCACAGAGACAGAAAGTAAATTAGGTTGCCAGAGGATACAGGGAGGAGAGACTTGGGAATGACTGCTCACAGGTACTGAGTTTCTTTGGGGGGTGATAAAAAAAATCTTGAGATTAGATAGCAGTGATAGGTGCACAATACTATGACTATACTTAAAACTATACCCTCTGAAATGGTGGATTTATGTGAGGTGAATTGATCTCAGCTTTTAAAATGATAAAAAAAAGAAATACTCCGAAGTGAATTTAAAAGTGATCTGAAATATCCTAAGTAGATAGATTGAAAAACCAGAAATAAGCTTGAAACAGAAGTAGTAGTGAGGCTGAGAACCAGAAGGACTAGAGACTCAAGTCAGAAAGTAGGATATCAGCATTCCAGATTTCAGAGATTAGAACGATTATGATGAGACTCAGAATACAGCCATGAAAACAGGTATTGGAATTATAGAACAGAGGTTACTATCAGAGGAGTTAGAGAGACAACGAAATGGTCATGTGGCAGAACCATATATATATACACTGCAACTGTCTGGGAGGAAGGCCTGACTTGATAAGGAGAAAAGAGGAAAGAGTGGGGGAGAGAGAGAGAAAGAGACTGATCTTACCAGGTGTCAAAATCCTCAAATGACAGTGACAAATGAGATTATAACTGAATAATACAAGCTTAAAAAAAGAGAAAATTTTTGGCTTGGCGCCTATAGCTCAAGCAGCCTGGGGACCAGCCACATACACCAGAGCTGGCAGGTTTGAATCCAGCTCTGGCCCACCAAACAACAATGGCAACTCCAACAAAAAATAGCTGGGTGTTGTGGCAGGCGCCTATAGTCCCAGCTACTTGGGTGGCTGAAGCAAGAGAATCACTTCAGCCAAAGAGTTTGAGGTTGCTGTGAGCTGTGACACCATAGCACTCTACCCAGGCCGACAGCTTGAGCCTCTGTCTCAAAAAAAAAAAAAAAAAAAAAAGAGAGAAAATTTTTACCTAAGGATAAGATTAAATATCAAGTTAGTCAGAATTATCACACTAGGAGCCCTAGTTCACTCCACAGTATTTTTCTAAGTGAGTACTATGTCACAGGCACTTTGCCAGCTGAAAGGAATACAGTTTATTTGCTTCCTATCCTTGAATAAGTAACATCTTCTCTAATTCCCATTTTTTTGTGTGCAGGTTGGGGATAATTCCAACTTGGCAACACTGTTGTAAAGATTAGAAATGATATAAATAAAAACATAGGGGTGAGGCATAGTGGATTATGCCTATAATCCTAGCATTCTGGCTGGAACTCAAGAGTTTGAGACCAGCCTGAATGAGAACACGACCCCATTTCTACCAAAAACAGAAAAAATCAGCCAGCGTTGGTGGTGCGAGCATGTAGTCCCAGCTACTTGGGAGACTGAGGGAGAAGGATTGCTTGAGCCCAGAAGTTTGAAGCTGTAGTGAGCTGTGATGATGATGCCACTGTATTCTATCCAGGGCACAGAGCAAGACCCTGTCTAGGGGAGAAAAAAAAAAAAGACTCTGTATACAGTTAGTACACAAAATAAATGAAGGATTTTTCCTTTTATAAACAGTCTCTGTCTTCAGGAGACAACAGCCTTTTGAAGAGCCATCATCATCATTAATGTTTATTTAGAATTTACCATGTACCAAGAACCATGCTAAGTACTCTACATGTATTATCTCACCTTACTTTTATAATAATCCTATGAGATAAATAGATACTCTTATTTTCTCTATTTTGGAGATGAAGAAACTGAGGCACAGAAAGGGTAAAGAGGCTTGGTGCCTGTGGCTCAAGCAGCTAAGGTGCCAGCCACATACACCTGAGCTGGCAGGTTCAAATCCAGCCCTGCCTGCCAAACAACAATGATGGCTGCAACCAAAAAATAGCTGGGCATTGTGGCAGGCGCCTGTAGTCCCAGCTACTTGGAAGGCGGAGGTAGGAGACTCACTCGAGCCCAGGAGTTGGAGGTTGCTGTGAGCTGTGATGCCATAGTACTCTACCCAGGAGGACAGCTTGAGGCTCTGTCTCAAAATAAAAGAAAGGGTGAAGAGCTTGCCCAAGGCCATATAGCTAGTAAGTGTAGAGCCAGGCAACTTCAAGTTTAGTGCTCTAACTACTAAGCATGCTACAAACCAAATGTTGTTTTATCATAATAGTTTAAATGGAAGCAGATGCAAGAAATAATACAATACAAGAAAAAGAACCAAAGTTTAGTAGTACTGAAGCTGAGATTTAAACAGTGTCTGCTTAACAAGAAATAAGCATGCCAGTGAGATAATGCAACAATTTTAGAAATTCTATGCACTATGATGCTGCCAATGCTGCAACACCTGGCAGAATGGATAAAAAATTAAACTCAGTAAAGCAATGCCATTCATAAAATCTTACTCACCAGAAAACTATAACTACTGGTGGCATACATTATATGCAAAATAAGTAGAAGCTAAGTCATAAAGCTGGTTTAACCTGTCACTGGCATGATTTACAATGACACTATAGGTGGAACCTGTCCTGCACAAAGTTAAATCTCTGAACTAGTCTTGGGGCAACCCCTCCCTGTCTTTAGTCTTTCAATACAACTACCTTCAATGACAGCCATTTCTTGCTCCTCTTAGCTCTCTTGTCTATGCAAATAATCATCCTAAAGTAAAAATGATGAAGAATTTGGGAGAAGTACATTTTATAAGGGATCAGGATCTCAAACCACACAAATATAAAACCAACTATGAAACTTTGGGAGGAGGGAAAACAGAAACGTGATATTTTATTATAAAAGCTATAAAATTTCCACAATGCCCTTAACAGCCCTTTGGGTGAGAGAGATATTAGGAAAAGTTCTTAGTACTGAATGTCAATACTTTAATAACTTGTTTTAGGTTAGAATCTTTTGGTTTAAGATTTTACCATTGTGCCCTGACCCCAAGAAAATAATACAAAAAGGAAAAAAGAGCCACTCATAAAAACGAAACCATTAGCAAAAACACTGTCACTGGATTCTATCTATTTAGGAACTTTAAATATTGAGGTCTCCCATCTCCATGTTCCATATAATTTATATGCAGTTCTACCTAAAAAGCACAGATATCCTTATTATACTACTCTACAATTCCTTACAAAGTCTTGTCCCTTTATATACTTCCACACAAATTTACCCTAAAATTAAAACTCTATCTTCCGTTGTCCATCTTAAGGGTTTAAAAAACTTTGTTTTAAAGAGCACTTTAAAATAAATGTAATATCCCAGGGTAAAAAACAATAATGATAAAATAGTAATAAAAAGCCCATATATATAATTTTTAAGTAGAAACTATTTGAAAATACTATCCTTTCCCAAAGTTTTTACTAACACTTGCCTAGAAGCTTGCTAATGTTCATTACAAATTTTCCAAGTAACATCTCCAAGGTGGATCCTAAAGTACAGTGGTGCACAGAAGAGTACTGAACTGATAATAAAAGCACAGAAATGGCCAGCTCAGTTGCACACACCTGTAGTCCCAGCTACTTGGGAGGCTGAAGCAATAGGATAACTTGAGCCCAGGAGTTCAAGAGCCAGCCTAGGCAAAACAGCAAGAACGTATCTCTTAAAAAATGAAAGGAATTAGCTGGGCATGGTGGCGCAGTTACTTGGTTGAGGGAGGAGGATCACCGGAACCTAGAAGTTTAAGGCTACAGTGAGCTACGATCATGCCACAGCATTTCAGCCTCGGCAACAGAGCAAGACCCTGTCTTTAAAAAGAGAGAGAGAGAGAAATAGGTTCTAATCCTGGTTCTACCTCTTCTGTAATAACTTTGTGATCTGAAGCAAGTCCCCTTCTCCTTCTTTTTTTTTTTTGAGACGGAACCTCAAGCTATTCCCCTGGGTAGAGTGCCATGGCATCATAGCTCATAGCATCCTCCAACTCCTGGGCTCAAGCGAGTCTCTTGCCTCAGCCTCCCAAGTAGCTGGGACCACAGGCGCCCACCACAACGCCCGGCCATTTTTTGGTTGCAGCCATCATTGTTGTTTGGCGGCCGGGGCTGGGGATACGAACCCGCCACCTTAGGTGTACGTGGCTGGCGCCTTAGCCGATTGAGCCACAGGCACCGAGCCCCCTTCTCCTTTTGGAGGTTTGGTCACATACACCAGAGCTGGCGGGTTCAAATCCAGCCCGGGCCCGTCAAACAATAATGACAACTACAACCAAAAATATCTGGGCGTTGTGGCAGGCACCTGTAGTTCCAGCTACTTGGGAGGTTGAGGCAAGAAAATTGCTTACGCTAAAGAGTTTGAGATTGCTGTGAGCTGTGATGCCACAGCACTCTACCCAGGACGACAGCTTGAGACTCTGTCACAAAAAAAAAAAAAGGTATCCTACCTACCTCATAGGATTGCTATAAAAATTTAAATAATACTATATATTACAGGGCTATAAATATTATAGAGTATTATATAAAAATAACCACAAAACATTTTCTAAACTTTTAATTTGTTTACATATATAAATAATATTGCTGTTTTATACAGCTTCTATACTACTTACAGTATAGACATATATATGTTTCATGGTCTCAAAACATCTGAAAACCTTCCACATAAATGATATATTTTATGTCCTTATTACTCAAACTGCAATCCTTGGGCCAAAGGCATGGGTAGTACCTTGGAATCTGATTAGAAACTCAGACTCTTGTGTTGGAAATACAGTTGGTATTCCCAACTACTGAATCAGAATCTGTATTTTTACAAGATAAGATATCCAAGTATTCCTATGCATAGTAAGGTTTGGGAAGCACTGCTTTACATAGCAATAACATGTACAATAATAATTATATAAGAAACTATTTTTAGAAAAGGCATTTTAAATACATGCATCTAACTTATCTCCAGAAATTTAAGGAGATATATTTCACTAAACACACTCACATAATTCACAGAAGCATATCTGAACAAACTGATTTGAAGTCAAGGGTTATTCATTCTAATATTTCTGCCCAGTATGTAACTGGATAGACACCAGAAAAAAATATTATTAGCAATTAATACAGAAGGTGGGAAATGTACATGATCTGTACATAAAATATAATCATATCAATTGTTAAGTAAATATCAAATATTTGTGGTATTAGCTTAAAATGGAATAAATACTTTAAATTTTATTTGTATGTGAACGTGGCCACATTAGAATTTATAGAACAGTCAGGTTATATATGAAATTCATTAGGCATCCAAAAATGCAGATGCCATCTTTTTCATGGAGAATACAGACTCAGCGCCTGTGGCTCAAGTGGCTAAGGCGCCAGCCACATACACCTAAGGTGGCGGGTTCAAATCCAGCCCGGGCCTGCCAAAACAACAATGACGGCTGCAACCAAAAAATAGCCGGGCGTTGTGGCAGGTGCCTGTGGTCCCAGCTACTTAGGAGGCTGAGGCAGGAGACTTGCTTAAGCCCAGGAGTTGAAGGTTGCTGTGAGCTGTGATGCTACAGCACTCTACCCAGGGGACAGCTTGAGGCTCTGTCTCAAAAAATAAAAAAAAGAGAGAATACAGAAACAAGCTTCCAACAATATAAAGAATGTTTAGTGAGCTTTGAAATCAGATGTGAATCAAATTCTTGCTCTAGCACTTGAACATTAAACTTTGAACAAGCTATTTAACATCCCTAGCCTTAATTTCCTCACATGTAAAGTTGAGATCACAGCAGTACTTTCCCTAATAGAGATAAAAAGAAATGTGAGCCACCTAGTATTATAAATACTAAGTATTATCTGTGGAAAACAAGAATAAATGTTTCAAAAAGTTAAAAATGTAATATTTACCTTATCAAGTTTCAGTTCCAATTCTGCCACATCACTTTCTACTTCTTCTAAAGCAGCCCTAGAAAAATTAAATAAAAAGTTATTCCATTTTCTCAAATGTGTACTCTCTAAAAATAACTCTAAGTGAAACTATACATATGAATGCTTAAAAATTACATTTCACATAAAGTAATAATTACCCTTGAATGAAGTATAAGTATTTCATAATCATGCAATACAATACATAATACAATTATTATTTAGGACAATAAGAGAACACATTAGGCTGATTCACTCAAAAAAATATATTATCTAACCTAATAACACTAATTAGAACTATTTAGCATGTATTTTTTAAGTGAATAAGAAATTTAAAAAGCAGAGTCTTACAAAGAATCAGATTTCTAGACACCAAAGCATATGCAACCAAACCACAAGCTAGAAAAGGAGAACTTTGACTTTTAGAACTCAGAATATTACTGTTGTCCAAATGTATCATTTTGTTTCCAAAGTATGTGTTTTTTTTTTAATTTAGCACCTGATAAATTTTGGTCTTCTCCTAACAATATAATTCTAATACGGAAAAATTACCAAAGGTTAGATTATATACAAAGCAGAAACAAAACAATAAGCCAAATACTCCTACTGAAAAAGGGGAATGGGCGCTGCACCCGTAGTTCAGTGGTTTGAGTGTCAGCCACATATCCAGAGGCAGGCAGGGTTGAACCCAGTCCAGGCCTGCTAAACAACAATAACAACTGCAACAAAAAAAATAGCCAGGCATTGTGGCAGGCATGTGTAGTTCCAGCTACTTGAGAGGCTGAGGTAAGAGAACGGCTTAAGCCCAAGAGTTTGAGGTTGCTGTGAGCTGTGACACCACGGCACCCTACCAAGGGTGACATAATGAGACTCTGTCTCAAAAAAAAAAGGGGGAGGGGGCAATAAAACTATAAAACTAGTTAGCACTTCCTATCACACTACAGAGCAACATTCCAAAATTGGAAATTTGTCTGAAACAAAATTAGAGCGATGAAAACATTTTAATAATAATAAGATTTTATACATAAGAGAGGTGTATAACAAAATTTAACTCATCTATTTTGAGTCATCTACACCATTTTCATATACCTACTTGATAAAGTACCAATTTACCAGTAACTCTTTTAAGAATTAATCCAAATTTGTTTTGATTGGATAAGTGAAGGACTAGACACACAAAAAGGTATTTTAAACTCTGCATAAGATATTCTGAGTTAGATAACACAGCTAAGAGAAAGACAGCAAGATAAAAACTCTATTTCCAGAACATCCACTTCACCTCTGTGAGACCTCTGAGTAATCACTTTATCACATCGTGATATTACCTATCTGGTAACATTTTTTTTTAAGTTTTTAAATTCTCAAAATAAAATAATTTTAAGTTATTCAGTAAAGAAATGCCTATTATAAAACAAGATTCAAGAAAACAGGAGGTGCAGCTCTATAACACAGAAACAGAAATACTAGTCTGACTACAAGTTTGCCGTTTTCTTCAGCAGTTTTCCAAACTATATATACCTTGTTCACTTAGCCTAGAAAACATTTCCCCTTCACATTAATCCCCTCCTTCACCTACTCATCATTTTAAATTTAATTCACAAAAGAGAACAAATATATCTCTTTGTAAATTTCTGAAGGAAGGTTATACCTTCACTGTTTATAACAGGCTACAAACCTTGATGTCTTGTGAATAGAAGCAATGTAAATAAATGATGGTATATACATCCCATCATGTGAGGCAGCAAGTTTTAAATGAGGTTCATCTCTATCTACCAACATGCCAATATTGGCATGATAAAGTATTACTTGGGGAAAAAAGCGAGCTACCAAAATTGTATGTATGGTGTGAGCCCTATTTTGTGAGAGAAAAAACTGATGAGCTAATCATAGGAAAATATTTGGAAGTATATTTAACTGTAATTCTGAAGAACAAGAATTAGAAAGCAGAAAGTATAAGTAAAGATTTGCACTTTCTGGATTGTTTCACTCCTTTAACAACTATGCAATATTAAGTAATTTTAAAAGCTAATAAAGAAGGCAGGGAAGTTCAGACAACAACTCCCCAAGAGGTAGAGTGGAATCTCTCCCCTCACACACTCAGGTTGAATGACATACTCTTCCTCTGTCCCTGCAGTGCCTGATGTATATCTCTATCATCATTCACTTCTCTCAATAGTCTGAGTTCTGGATAGCAATGTAGACACTCAAAATGTTTGTTAGGCAAGGAAGAAACTCCACAAGTATTTACTCTAATTGTCAGATATGCTCTTAATTTACATTTCTAATCTTTGTTCAGACTGAATCATCAATTTCTCTCAAGCAAATTAGTTGAAATCACCACTTTAAGATTTGATTTAACCACTGGTTTCTACTAAACACACAGTTTTGACAGTACTAAACACACAGTTTTGACAGAAACTTTATGTACATTTTTCAACTTTATTTCATTATACAATTAATATTAATTTACTTTTGTTAGACAATTTTAAAAGTAGGAGTTTAATTTATAGGAAAAAAAGTCTCAACTACAAGAGGGACTCTACCTAACAAATGCAAACAGTTGTAACTTAGTTGTTAATACTCTTAAATTAACCTAAAATAAAAATTAAAAATAATAATAAATATTTAAAAAGAAATGTCTGATTTTTAACCTACCATTTAAGAATACAGTGCTTTGTAATCATATATACAAAGATCTGAAAGTTTATTTTGGAGATCCTTTAACTCATCTTCTTTAAAAAAAAAATCTCAGCCAGGTATTGTGGCTCACTCTTGGGAGGCCAAGGCAGGTAGATTGCTTCAGTTAGGAGTTCAAGACCAGCCTGTGCAAGAGCAAGACCCTGTCTCTACTAAAAATAGAAGAAGAAAAAATTAGCCAGGTGTTATGGTGGGTGCCTATAGTCCTAGCTACCTGGGAGGTTGAGGCAGGAGGATCATTTGAGCACAGGAGTTCATGGTTACAATGAGTTATGAGTCAACCCCTATGCTCTAGCCTAGTTAAAAAAGTAAGACCCAGCCTCTAAAAATTGTTCTTTAATTTAAAAAAAACTATCACTGATTACTTTAGCTGTATGTAAAAACTCATTGCAATATGTAAGTAGTTAGTATCTAAGGTAAACTGGTTCATTGCTGAGTATTTCTTATTATTAAAAAAAAGTATATGGGAAGAACAGGGTCTTAGTTCAAATTCTCCTCCACCATTTACTTACTTAATCCTATGATATCTTTTTTTTTGAGACAGAGTCTCACTATGTCACCCTCAGTAGAGTGCCATGGCATTACACCTCACTGCAACCTCAACTCTTGGGCTTAAGCGATTCTCTTGCCTCAGCCTCCCAAGTAGCTGGGACTACAGGTGCCTGCCATAATGCCCAGCTATTTTTTGTCACAGTTGCCATTGTTGTTTAGCTAGCCTGGGCTGGGTTTGAACCTGCCACCCTCATGTATGTGGCTGGTGCCATAGCCACTGTGCTACGGGCGCCGAGCCAGCCTATGATATCTTATCTAAGTTATTTTGAATGACAGATATTATTTCTCTGCAACTCTCCCAAATACCTATGAAGATATAACTTTTATAAATGTGCAAGGCATTAAAAGGCCCAAAATTATAGAACCCTATTCTCCAAGACTTAAAATTTAATTTTTAAAAAATCAAATTACAAACACATTAACAATGAAAGAAAATAAATGATTAAGCAGCAAAATGAGTAAAACAGAAGATAAATAATAAGGGCAATAGATGTTTTAAAAGGGGAGAAAAGAGAAAACAATCAGCAAAGTCACAGGGTCAGCAAATTAGCTCGACAGGCAAGTCTGACTATAGCTTTTATACAGGCCATAAGCTAAAAATGTTTTTTATATTTTTAAGTGGTTAAAAAATTTTTTTAAAAAATCTTGTGACACATGAAAATTATGCTAAATAAAATTAATTAAAATTAATTAAAGATAAAACAAGACTCAGGGTGAAGGGATAGGCAATGGTATTCCAGGCAAAGGGAAAGCAGAAAAAAAGCTGGGGTTGCAATCTTATATGTAGATACAATGGGATTCAAACCAACAAAAATAATGAAAGACAAAGATGGACACTTCACACTGGTCAAGGGAAACACACAACATGAAGAGATTTCAATAGTTAACATCTACTCACCCTATATGAATGCTCCTCGATATATAAAACAAACCCTAACTGATCTGAACAATATATTTTCCCATACTATAATAGTTGGAGATCTTAACACCTCATTGGCAGTGCTGGACAGATCCTCCAAGCAGAAACTAAACAAATAAATAATGGACTTAAAGAAGAACCTAGAACAAATGGACTTAATAGACATTTATAGAATACTTTATCCTAACAAAACTGAATACACATTCTTCTCATCAGCCCACAGATCATCTTCCAAAATTGATCATATCTTAGGTCACAAGGCTAACCTCAACAAATTCAAAAGAATAAAAATTATCTCCTGTATCTTGTCAGACCATCATGGAATAAAAGTTGAATTCAACAGCAACAGAAATCTTCACACTCAAATAAAATCATGGAAACTAAATAATCTTATGCTCAATGATAGCTGGATCATGGACAAAATCAAGAAGGAGATCATTAGATTTCTGGAACAAAATGATAATGAATACATAAACTATCAAAACCTGTGGCATATTGCAAAGGCAGTCCTTAGAGGGAAACTTATAGCATTAGATGCCTTCATCAAGCAAACAGAAAGAGAGCAAGTCAGCAACCTAATGGGCCATCTCAAGCAACTGGAAAAGTAAGAACAACCTAATCCCAAACCTAGGAGAAGAAAAGAAATAACCAAAATTAGAGCAGAACTAAATAAAATTGAAAACAAAAGACTTATTCAGAAGATCAGTTAAACAAAAAGTTAGTTCCTTGAAAAGATTAATAAAATTGATAAATCCTTGGCTAGGCTTGGTGCCTGTGGCTCAAGTGGCTAAGGCACCAGCCACATACACCTAAGGTGGCAGGTTCAAATCCAGCCCAGGCCTGCCAAACAACAATAATAGCTGCAACCAAAAAAAATAGCCAGGCATTGTGGCGGGCACCTATGGTCCCAGCTACTTGGGAGGTGGAGGCAGGAGACTCACTTGAGCCCAGGAGTTGTTGCTGTGAGTTGTGATGCACAGCACTCTACCCAGGGGGACAGCTTGAGGCTCTGTCTCAAAAATAAAAATAAAAATAAGATAAACCCTTGGCTAGACTAACCAGAAACAGAAAAACAAGATCTCTAATAACTACAATCAGAAATGATACAGGTAAAATAACAACAGACACTACAGAAATATAAAAGATTCTCAACAATTACTACAGAAAACTCTATTCCCAGAAATATGAAAATGTAGAGGAGATGGATCAATATCTGGAAGCACAATACCTTCCAAAACCTAGCCAGAAAGAGTAAGAAATCTTGAATAGACCAATATCAAGTACTGAAATAGCATCAATTATACAAAACTCCCACAAAAGAAAAGCTCTGGACCAGATGGTTTTACACCACAGTTCTATCAAATCTTTAAAGAGGAACTAGTTCCTATAATGCATAAACTTTCCAAATATACAGAAAGAAAGAATCCTCCCCAAAACATTCTATGAAGCAAATATCACCCTAATCACCCAACCAGGAAAGGACTCAACAAAAATAGAAAACTATAGACCAATATCATTAATGAATATTGATGCAAAAATATTTAACCAAATATTAGCAAACAGAATACAACAACACATTAAAAAGGTTATACACCATGATCAAGTGGGTTTTATCCCAGAGACATGGGGTTGGTTCAATATACGCAAATCTATAAATATAATGCACCACATAAATAGAATCAAAAACAAAGACCATATGATTCTTTTAATTGATGCAGAAAAGGCTTTTGATAATATCCGATATCCTTTCATGATAAAAATACTCAAGAAAATCATCTTAGAAGGAACAATCCTTAAGCTGATAAAGGCTATAGACAGCAAACCCACAGCCAATATCATATTGAATGGAGTAAAACTGAAAGCATTCCCATTGAAATCTGGAACCAGAAAAGAATGCCCACTCTTCTCCACCTCTACTTAACATACTATTGGAAGTCCTAGCCATTGCAAACAGGCAAGAGAAGGAGATCAAAGGAATCCAAATGGGGGCAGAGGAGGTCAAACTCTCCCTCCCTCTTTGCAGATGACATGATCTTCTACCTGGAAAACCCCAGGGATTCAACTACAAAGCTCTTAGAAGTGATCGAGGAAGACAGCAGCATCTCAGGTTGCAAAATCAATACCCACAAATCAGTAGCCTTCATATAGACCAACAATTCTCAAGCCAAGAACAAAATCAAAGACTCTATTCCTTTTACAATAGCACCAAAGAAGATGAAGTACCTGGGAATATATCTAACAAAAGAAGTAAAAGATCTCTGTAAAGTGAATTATGAAACTCTGAGAAAGGAAATAGCAGATGTCAACACATGGAAGAACATACCATGCTCATGGCTAGGAAGAATCAACATCACTAAAATGTCCATACTACCCAAAGCAATCTATAAAGCAATCCTCATCAAAGCACCAATGTTACACTTTAAAGATATTGAAAAAATTGTACTTCAATTCATATGGAACCAGAAATAACCCAAACAGCAAATACAGTTCTGAGAAATAAAAACAATTTTAGAGGCATCACATTGCCTAACTTCAGGTTATATTACAAGGCTATAGTGATCAAAACACCATATTACTGGCACAAAAATAGACATACAGATCTATGGAATAGGAGAATCTAGAGATGAATCCAGCCACATATTGTCATTTAATCTTTGATAAGTCTTACAAAAACATGCAATGGGGAAAAGAATCCTTATTTAACAAATGGTGCTAGGAGAACTAGTTATCCACATGCAGAAGACTGAAACTGGACCGACACCTCTCACCACTGACAAAAATTGATTCTGGATAAAAGATTTAAATTTAAGACAAGAAACAATAAAAATTCTAGAAAAGAGTACTGGGGAAACACTTGATAATGACCTGGGAAAAACTTTATGAATAAGACCCCCTAGGAACTGCAGCAACACCAAAAATAAATAACTGGGACTTGATCAAGCTGAAAAGCTTTTGCACAGTTAAGAGTATCACATACAAAGCAAAAAGACAGCCCTCAGAATGGGAGAAGATTTTTGCATGTTATGAATCTTACAAAGGCCTGATAACTAGAATCTACAGAGAACTCAAATTAAATAATAAGAAAAGTGCAAACAACCCTCTATAAGTGGGTAAGTGATTTGAACAGAAACTTCTCTGAGGATGACAGACAAACAGCCAACAAACACATGAAGAAATGCTAATGGCTTGGTGCCTGTAGCTCTGCGGCTAGGGCACCAGCCACATACACTGGAGCTGGTGCCTTTGAACCCAGCCCGGCCCTGCCAAACAACAATGACAACTACAACCAAAAAATAGCTGGGCATTGTGGCAGGCACCTGGAGTCCCAGCTACTTAGGAGGCTGAGGCAAGAAAATCATTTAAGCCCAAGAGTTTGAGGTTGCTGTGAGCTGTGATGCCACAGCATTCTACCAAGGGTGACATAGTAAGACTCTGTCTCCAAAAAAAAAAAAAAAAAAAAAAAAAAAAAAAGGAAGAAAGAAAAAAGAAAAGAAAAAATGCTCATCATTTTTAATCATCAGAAAATGCAAATCAAAACCACTCTAAGATATCACCTAACCCCAGCAAGATTAGCCCACATCACAAAGACCCAAAACACCAGTTGCTGGTGTAGATGTGGAGAGAAGGAAACTCTCCTACACTGCTGGTGGGATTGCAAACTTATACAGCCCTTTTGGAGAGAAGTATGGAGAATCCTCAAAGATCTAAATGTAGACCTTCCATTTGACCCTGCAATCCCATTACCACGAAGACATTTGCACTAAAATGTGTATTGCAGCTCAATTCATAATAGCCAAGCAACCTAAGTGCCCATAAACCCATTAATGGATCAACAAACTGTGGTATATGTATACCATACAATATTATGCAGCCATTAAAAAAGATGGAGACGTCACATCTTTTACATTTACCTGGATGGAGTTGAAATACATTCTTCTTAGTAAAGTATCGCAAGAATGGAAAGACAATATACTCCATACTAATATGAGATCAATATATAAAAAGTTACACATTCCTAAGAACAATAAAACACTATTATACTCTAGTTGGGTGGTAGAGGGAAGCGGGAGGGGGAGAAGGGAGGACACATGGCAGAGGGAGGAAGGGCATGAGGCAGGATCTCACCTAATGTGCACATTATAAGGGCATATAACACATCCCCTGGATAAGGGGCTCTTCTACAAATGGAACTTAGCCCTGGAAGTGAGAACAATGTAATCTAAATATTGTACCCTCACATTAATTTGAATAAAGTTGAAAAAATAAAGGCAAAATAAAATAATTCTCAAGAAAAATGGAGCGATAAAAAAAATTTTAAAAAAACACAAGCCATTTTACAATCTAAAATGCAACAATAGGACATTCAAGATCATTAATAAATAACTAAATATCCTCCAACATTAGAGATGAACTTGAGGCTTTAAGTCCTAACTACCTTATTAAAATTATTAAATAAATAAACACTCAAAATATAATGTGCACATTTTAGAACTTTTGATTTCTTGTTGTACATGATAGATATATTTTAAAAGTTGCATATAACTTGAATGATCATTCAGATACTCAGAAGAGTTGCCTGTATTTGTCCATCATGGTACCTACTATCCACAACCAACATCCTCTTTCAACTCAACAGCCTTACCTACTTGGGCAATGTTGAACTATTCTGTGCAAAGAAAAGGCAATAGCTGGATCAGGGATAGCCCACTGACTCAATGGCAGCCCTACGATTCACTAGGTGATCAAAAGCAGAGACAGAAAGTCCCCACTCCAAAGAGATGGCTCCTCTGAGTTTCTGATCAGAGAAACAGAGAGTACACATCCTGAAAACCGGCCTTTTGAAAGAAATTCCTCATTACATCAGTTTGTAACATGAATGTCCACCCCTTATTTTATTTGGTCCTTTATAATGAGTCTCTGAAACACCTTTATATTGAGAGACAGTGGAATGTGATTAAACCAAAAAAAAAAAAATCTGCATGTATTTGAATGCCTACTATTCTTCTTACTGGCTGCATAATGATAGACAAGTTCAATTTTATCTTAAAATGCAAATAGCAGTCACAGTCAGTATCTCTTGTAGAGCTACATGACAGTTACATTTTAAAAGCACATGAAAACTTTAGTACAATGTCCAATGCTTAGTAAACAATCAGCAAATCTCAGCTATAATTATTTATAATGGTAAAGAAAATACAGTCTCTTTTTGTTTTAGTGGTATGGGGCTAAGAGTACATATAGTGAGAATAAGATGGAGTCTGTCAGGCATGACACAGCTGGTCTGGTCTGTTTGGGTCTGACCTCACCTTCACCCCGTCTGCCATTCTTACTGTTTTAATAAATTTAGCTCCCACCCTAAAGATGAGTAGTATCTTGAGTAGTTTAGGTGGATTGATTTAGATTAACTTTTGAACTGGAATGTCGTAATAGGTCACTGAGTTATGCTGATCATTATTTGAAATAGAGGTTGGTGTGGTCTTTGCTTTGAATTTTTATGTATAAAACTGTAATTTTACAGAACAGAACAGACTGGAAGAGGCTACTCTCAATGTTCTCCAGAATCCCAGCCTTCTGACAAACAAAGTTTGGTGGACCTATCCCCATCTCTGCATATTGGCTGACAATGACAGGCGGCTGGACTCTCTTCATCCAATAACAGGACTATACAGGAAAAACCAGAAGAAGATTAAGTTATCACATACTTTCAACAAAAATTTGAAATAATTTGAAAATGGAGCAAAAAAAAGTTACAAGTCTATTTATCAGGATAAAACAGCCTTTATAATACTCAACATTTCTGTCTCTTTCCAAAAATCATATGTCAAAACACCCTGGAGTCTTCTCCTAACTTCAAAACTTCAATCTATCTCAGAAGACCATATC